>BGZK01001344.1:0-167960 GCA_005406025.1 Eumeta japonica
AATCCGAAATTGAAAATGGATATCAAGAGCAGACCGCGATCAGAATCAGAATCGAGAACGGAATAACGATTGGGATCTTGATTTCGTGATATATATTATATATAAGTTGAAACATGGACGGAGCCTGGGGCGAAAGCTAGTGTTATAATAAAAGGTGGAATTTTCTCATTAAAACATGTATTATTTTCCGGTACTAACTTTTTACAACTGGGTCATTTGTCAAGATGGTGGCAGTAACAGCCACTCAGAGAAACGGACATCACCTACATATAGACAGAAGACAAAATCCGCCAATTTACGAAAAGACATCAAAGTAATGAACATTTTCTGACTTTTAGGTTCAGGACCGTTAAAAATAAAAATAAAGACAGATCCAAGATCATCAAAATTCTAGACTTGATTTTACGAGTCAATTTTTTCATTCGAACCTCTCAAGTGTTTGCTTTGATTCCAAATCACACACCATTATAGTAGGACGCCAAGTATTGTGGTCGAGATGCTTTTGTGTCATTGGACCTGAACCGATGCGTGACCGCCTAGATTCTATTACTAAGACTTAAAATACGACTCGGGTTCGAGTGGCCAATGGTCCGTGAAATAACTTAAATTGTTCTGATAGACTCCGCAATAAATTAGTCTGGCATCCATTTAATTTCTATTTGGGAAAAAAGTGTAAAAATTTTATCTTAAAAATGGTCTCATAATTAGTATGAAATATCATTTGTAAATCAATCAGCTATTAAAATATTACTTTTATTAACGCTATCGTACTTATTCTTTATATATGTTTAAAAAATATATTACACGGTATTTTTCACATATGTTGTAGAGAATTGATAACAATATCGAACAACGTTTCTACTTTTCGTCAAACTGTCTCCTATAAAAATTACCGCAAAGCGCCAGCGGTCATAAGTATCAGACAGCTCGATACGCGTTTAATACAAAGCGCTAATAAAAAACTCCACCGGCAGACATAAATTGGTAAACACCGCGCCGGAATTTAATAACGGCGATGTGATATTTACTTATTAAATGGAACGACTCTTTCGACGTTCAACGGAAAATGTAATTTGTTGTAACAATTCGTTCACGAGCGAACGGGACTCGGACAATAAAATGGAAGGCAGTAAATTAAAGAGAGATTGAATTAGTCCGTGTGCGCGCGCGCGAGACGTACACGGCAGGGCGCCCGCCGCGCCGGCGCCGACGAGGACCTTCTAGACCGTATCGGCGCTCCCCTGTCGTCGGACGATAGAGTAATTTGATGTACGTTTAAATCCAGAATTAAGCACGTAGCGTGGATCCCGTAAATAAGATTTGCCCGACTTATCTGTGTGAAAGTTGACGATCTATAAAGTAACCCATTCCGTGTATTTATATGTAAGACTAAATGTCTTGTTGGTAATAGAAAATGAATAATGAGTAATGTTAGAATTATAGACGACTTTTTATTAACCGAAAATATAAGAAATGACAGAAATTTTGAACTGCCTAAAAGGCCAAGAACGGTCAAACGACGTATTGTGTTTTATGTTTTATTTGCTATGTTTTAATATTTCTGTTTTATTCATTGTTTAATTAAACAAACAACCAAAAGTCACGAATTAACTGATTATTCAGTAAGATAAACATACATATAAAGAAATTTTAAGCACATTGTTGACATTTAAATATCATTTTAAGGCTGCGAAAACCGTATAAATGTTTTACACGTATTTCAGTGTTTATTGGTTTGTTTCTGCATTTTTGCTACTTCTATGTTCAACTTAGAGCTCTGGGGTATATCGTTACTAGGTTGCGAGGTCGATGGTGTCAGAAAGTCATGAGTCCTTGGTCAATAACTCTCAGCAACATCAAGAATGAACTTATTTTTACTGATTTTAATTATTTTATAAATTACACATTTTAATATTTTTAGCTCCACAGGCTTCGATCCGCTCGAATCACTTTCATTGCATGAACTTGATACAAGCAAAAGCATCGAGTTCATTCAATGAGAGTAACTGACTATTGTCTCCAAGGTGACGACGGGTTTCGATTTCAGTACACTTCTGAATATACCGCAACATGGAGTCATGAATAATAAGTTTCCATGCTGATAGACTGTTACCTTTGAAACACCCTTTTGAAGAAGAAGTGGTATCTGGCTTCTTCTTTCTGTCAGAATATTTTACCGTGGACGGCGACCAGGTTGATCCGAAACTGATAAGTACCTACGTAGGCTTCCGAAGTATCTAAATTCAAAACGTGTCACCATCAAAATCTAAATGTAAAACGTGTGTACCTTCTTCGGTTGGTCCACAATCTGATTGGTCTTCCGGTATAATTTGCCGACGTAATCATATTAAAATTTAATAGGACAGCAATACTTCGTTGTTTTACAAATAGACGAAGAAATAACATAACACAATAGATTTAGTTCTAAAAATATGTTCGATCAAAAATGAAATGGCGGTCATTTGACTACTTTGGTCTTAGTATTAAATTTATTAATAATATATGAATATATTGTAGTAGTAAATTTATTATTAATCTAGTAATAAATTTGTTAATTTCATTATTTACAAAATATTTTGTTCTTTTCTATGAACGTCCATTCTTTCTATTCAGCGGTTATCAAATTCGCATTTTATAATAATGTATTCCCAAATTAATACATTATAATAAAATTCAATAATACATAATGGACACATTGTATATTCTCACTATCGTTGATTTGAAATCAAACCCAAACCTTGTGAATTCATCGAAATCAGATTGACTGTCCCGTGAATTGATTCAGGCGTCATCTAGTAGAAATTCGTGAATAATTATATTGTAAACCGTGACTGCGACCAGCGATTCGATTAACAATTTTTTTAATGAGAAATGTTTTCTTAAATATTATTTATGATACGGTTTTTCTAATTTGATATAATATGCATACTCATATTAAAGTAAGTAACAAAGTTAATCTATATATAATTACAAATAAAACAAAAGTTTTTTCTTTTATTTCAATTTTCAAATATGCAATTAATACATTTTCAGGAACCAAATTGGATCCATAAACCAAATCTGGTATAAAAGACAATTGTTTTGTATGTCCGATAATGTTTTAACTAAAAATTTACTAACGACAATAACTTGAAATCGGCAGACATGAGTGTAGTGATCCAGGAATTAACTTTTAATATGAGTGAATTAGAAAATCAATTACTCTAATGCCAAATGGGATTTAGAAAGAAAAACATCCTGACCCGTTCATTAAAATGTCGAAACTGCTGAAAATAAGTATACGTAGTTTGGATAATACGCAGTTGGTGATCTTCATGAAAGTCCAATCTGGTACAGTATGACATTTATTACGGACAGTTCATCGGCGCCGCCCGGCCGCGCACCGCCGCCGCACCGCCGTATTCGCATTTGGAAATTAATTTCCGCGAGAATTTCAATTCCGAGTGGCCGCCGAGCGACGTCCGACGGAGCGTATACGCTTTTACGTTATCCGGTCGTGAAGTATTGCGATCTACTTCGCGTCACGAGTACGAGCGCGTGCGTGGGCGCTCCGACATCTGCGTGTATGCATGCGCGTTGGCATTCATTCGAACTAGTTGACATGCGTACAGGGAATGTTTCACTAAAAGTTGTCTAAACGGAGGTGGTTTTACGTATATGGAAATGATTATAAGTAAATATTTTTAGAGTAGAAAATTTATGCTGTTCAAAAGAGAACTGATACAATTAGACGATCAGAAGGCTAGGCTAAGTTAAATTTCTAGCAAAATTCGTTTATAAGACGGTGTTCATTGGGAATCGGATCCAAATCGCTTCCGAAACAAGCATGTAATCATTTAACTACAAAAACCGTCAAAAAAATATTTCATTTAATATTCTATACGACAACGCGTGCATTTCCTTTATATTTTAGTAAAAACTTGTAACTATGTTTTGGCTTAGTGATCTCAAAGTTCACGTCTATGACTAACATATGTTATGCAATTCAAAATAGCCAATATAATTAATTTAAGTCTAAAAATATTTGTCCCTCAAATTTGAACTTCCTTGATTTGATAATTTCATTTCCCTAAATACTTTAATAGAAACTCTTATTTTACTTATTTTATGATTACTTACATCAACTTAAATATGGTTATTATCAATTCAATGCCGTTATTGGATTAATAAGTATGTATATAAGTAAGTAACTAAGTTGTAAGATACAAATGCTTGTAATACAAGTCGATACCGACGACTGGAAATCGCTTTCGTCATCGAGCTTAAAGCTTACCATGTTTTATTTTGTTCACGGAAGAAAGTGTTATTGGAATCGATGTATTTTACCTGCAACAAATAATGCAAAGTGTTAATGAAAAGGAATACATTACATTGAAGTGTCTAGTGTTGCCAATATAAGCGTCACGGGGTTCAGGATGGCCGGCGTGCGCGTCAACGTAAATCCGAAGCCAATAGGGGCAATAAATTTCAGGACATGGTATCACAGGTGGCAAAGGATTTTTTCCAGCGGGCTTTGCGCAAAGATTGCGTCTATAAATAACTGCGGAAAAGTACCTAGGGTGAGTGACGTCCGTGCAGAGACGTCACTTCGAAGTAATTGCTGGACGTGCGACGTGAGACATCGCCCTCAATAGCTGGTTTTATGGCATGAAATAAATTAATTTTATTAACTTACAAAAATGCTGTAGGTCTGTGGTTGAGGATTATAAATGCTTTTCCTATAACTTTTAAATAATGTCTGACAGCGTGTTTTTGTTACAACCATGTTTAAATAGTACGTTTTAAATAGTTTTAGAAATTGTAGATAATGTATAATTGTTTTCCTATCCGACTATCGAGTCAATTAGAGTTGGTGTATAATGACATGTTGCTGATATTCAGAAACGTAGATTTTGGCCGTCGCTTCGTTTGGTTTTACATTCAAAGTTTTTTCATTTACATTTGGATTGGTACGGTGAAGTAAAATTATGTTTTGAAATAAAAATAAAATGTAAATTGATTTTAAGTCATGGCAGGCGACTATAGTTTCGTGTTCTGTATGAAATTGCATCGCATTAAAGCGCTTGTTCTTGCTCAATGCGAAACAATTATGGTCTTTATTCACTGATTGCAAATGTTTGATATTGCTAACAATAATTAAGCAAAATTGCCTTATTTGAGTGACATTGATCATATAGTCTATTTTTATATTGCTAAAAAAAAAGGATAACAATCTAAACGGATAAAATATAGATGCGCCTAAAATCTAGGAAAAAAAAGGTCGTAAATATGCGTAATATAAAGTCGTAGAATACGGCGCTGGCGAAGAGTCAGTTTCAAAGCTGTCAAAAGTGACGGGAAAAAGGGCGGGAGAACGCCGCCATAATGGATGTGTCAGTGACAAGGCGGCCCGGCGACGGTCCCACGGCCCGCGCTCCGCACTTCGGCCGGATTATGTTCGCGTCGGGCCGTGAGGAAAATTTGAATGCGGGAGACAATACAATGTTCGGATTTTAAGACAATATCAGCTTTCGGCGCCCCACACACAGAGCGACTAATCGCGATAGTGAACGTCGACGAGACCGCAGCCGCGGGCGGCGGGGCGCAGACGTACGGCGGGAAAACATGTCGAAACATGATTGATGATGAAAGATGTAATAGAGGGACAGATTTTTATCGCTGAACGTTTTTGTGGATAATCGTATTTCGTTGAATAATAATAATTGAGAGCTTTCATTTCGTTTGGCATACTTAGGCAGGTTAAAAGCCGTATTTAGATTTTCAATATCGTTGGAGATTTTATTTGTGTGCAGTAAAAAACGATTTTATCGGCTCAGTGCACAGGAAAAATAAATTGTGAATGGAGATAATGAACTGAAATAAACGAAAATTCTAGGAAACTTAAAAAGACTGTAATGATTACTTTCAAGCCTAAAACTTACAATTACAGGTGAGTAGCCAGCCCATATGGACATCACTGAAAACCTTTTTTAAATAATTCAAGAACAGTTTTTACAAGAAATTTTTTGAACAGTATCCCGTTTTAGTAGAAATAAATTTATATCCCAACCCAATTTGTGGTATCACATGACAATTTTATTATCGTCATCATAAACACATTCAATAAGCTGTCTGCCGACGATGTAGTTATCGAGAGCAGATGGTATAATCGCGTTGACGTTTACCAGCGGCCATATTGGTCGTTATCTGAGGCCGCCCCCCCGAGCGATCCGTTTCACTTGCAACTCGATAGGGGGCGCAGGCGTCGCCGCCCGCGTAATGGCGACCGCGGCCCCCTTTTTATTACTGACCCGCTAGTAAACAGATCATTCGGGTTTGTGGTGTTATAAAAACGAAATTAACCCGGCCCGCTGGACGTACCCTCGCCCCGCCGGCCGGCTGTTAACATAACCTCACGTGTCACACACGTTCCGACGTTGAGAAGTCTTCGCAACGCGACACGAACGAGGCTCTGCCGCCCGCCAGGTGTTCCCATTCTTGATGAAAAAATTGGATGTATCGTGTAACGCGCTTGCATACGCTTACGCTAAATGCTATAATATCAAATTCAACACTAGCGCATTATTATAAAAGAAAATTCTTTATTTTTGTTTGTTCACAATGAATGGATTTTCACGACTTTCAATGCACAAGTTATACGGAAGCACTTGTAATACTGTCATATCATAGCAAATCAGAGTGGTGTATAAATATTTAAGAGACAGAAACAGTAAAGTTCTATATAATGTCTCATTGTAAGGTTACGGGTTTTCTTTCAGGAGATGGATAACACGTCCACGCTGGTCCAGTGGGTTTTGGAAATTTATACGTTGTCAAATATTTTGGTGAAATCTCTCTACCTGTTACATCGATACAGCGATAAATCAATATTGGATGTGCGCATGAGTTGGAAACACGCTCGAGCATGGAGCGGGTCTACGAGTTTGAACAGGCACTTTTAATAAGTCGCAGGCAGACGTGCTGACATTAGACTATATCTATTTGGTAGGAAGCTACCTACAGTTTTCGAGCATTGGGTTGGCACATGAAGATAGGGGATTTTGTTATTACAGAATTCTAATGTATTGAACGTTTCTTGTTTCATCTCTCATGTGCCATGTGAATTTTCGTAATGGAAATGTACCGGTGATTCATTTGAACTTTAAAATGTGAACATGCGTCTCATTTACAACTAATGATGTAATAACATAACTTATGATTACTATCATTACTTATTACGTAATAACATCATAAGGTTATTGATAATATTCGTGAAAGTAGATTAGAAATCAAACGTCAAATTTCACATTAATATTTGCAACTTCGAGAACGAAGCTACTTTAGACTCATATTAAATAGACCGATCGAGTTTTGGGTGGGTAGTATTTTAAAAATTACGAATTTGCTGGCATCCATGACGGATTTGCACAGAAGGACGTTATTGAATCGATATCGCGGATGGCTCGTAACATATTGTGGTACAAGCGTATGAAGTATATGGTTTTAAGGATGCCTCGCAATTTTAAACCTCTAGAGCCATAAAGATTTAGTGGGTGATAAACCAACTCAAGTCTTGAACTATTTAATTACAGAAACCGAGTTGTCTTTACGCTCAAAGGGTCGGATTGGGCTATTAATATTGCATGCTTTACGTGTCAAGCTTGCAATATTAATATCCCAATAAGCATAATATATCAATGATAAGATATAAGAACCGATCTAGGAAGTAATCGGTTGGTGCTGGTGGCGTTTCCCCAGATCCACATCCACATCTGTACCAGGCAAAGAAAGAAAATTTTCAATAACCGTAATTTTATATCTCACTTTTGGACGTATTGTGATTGGGTCCATTCCGCTCTGGGCCAACGCGGAGGGCACAAGGTCAAAGTTCGTCAATTTGAAATAAAAAGGTATATGATGAAGGTTACGCTTTGAAACCTGATATAACTTTTTATGAATTCGTAAATTTCAACGTAATAAAACAATTTTTCGGAGAATTTTTTACGCAAAATGTTTGACGCACTAATGTAAAAATAGATAGCTCTGGTGTTTTCAAAATTTCAGATGGAACTCATAGATGAATAAAAAATCTTTTTTATAGAACAATAAGGGAACTGTATATTTTTGTGTCTTGTAAACAAAAACATTGTGTCTTGTAAGTTGAAACCAGACCGTCTAAGAATACGGACATTTAAAAAAATATTTCGCTCCACGTTTACGACAAGATCAAAAGTACTATCCTAAAACACTAATTACGATTGTCGTCCTTCAGGAACTGAAAATCGCACTACGTACCCGAGTAGTTTGTAAAGGGAGTCATTTCATCCTTTGTGAACCAGCTGTGACTTTCATTTTCAATTTCAAATTTTGTATATTACAACGGCGGCCCCGGCATAAACCGGCCGTCGACACGGACGGACGAGCGGCGCGTTTTAATAGATTAATCCAATCAAAATATTGATTTAGCATTGTTCGTCATCGCCCACCTTTATTTACACTTCAGTCGATTGAACAACCCGACGTTATTGCGTATGTTTTGTACAATACTTCATATCGCGTATCAGAAATTACTTTACATTGCGTTGTAAGAAAGAATACGTTATTTTTATTTTATTATGATAAAGTAAAATGCAAATAGTAATTAAAATAATCGTACTCGAGTTTAAAAATGTGTACATAATTTTCATGGCCCATATCATGACGTTCGTGGCACGACACATGAGCGATCGTGACCGAGTCGTCGAGAGCTTGGCATTCATTCTTGTAATGTACCAAGTTCTACTCCCAACATTGAGTTAATTTACCAATGAGTATTTAACTCAAACTTAAACCCTTCGCTCCGTGTTTAGGAACATGTTAATCTGTCGTTTACTAAACCTTGTCAATGCATTCTCGCCCTGACTTGACAAAAAATGACTTAGGGAAGGCATGTACAGATAATCAATCAGTGTTTACGTTATTTGACAGTACAGACAGTCGAAACCTGACGTCGGTGATTTCGATCAAATTACCCCGTTTTGGAATTTTTGTCAAACACCTTTTCGGCAGTTCGATCAGTATTTAAATGCCTGTGTGGTTGCGACAACATGTTGATATCCTGGATTTCTTTGAAAATCGATATATTCAGTTCATTACGTCTATAAATATCGGAGTCGCCGTCGCGAAATCCGACCCGTAACCGTAGCGCGCGTCTGCGGGGAGCTCGAAGGCCGCGCACTCGATATTACAGGTGGTTATCTTTTTCAAGGCGTTTCGCGAGATGGAACCTTGTTATTCTAAGCTTGCACCACCTCTACGCGATATTGCCAACGGGGTAGTAGGATGTCGATATAGAGGCGAATATTAAGGTTTTTACATATTCACTCAAGAAAGTATAGTATGTGTACGGTTAGATAGACTACACTGATAGTATTCTCTTTTTGTATGGCGTATACCACTGAATCTGCCTAATCTACCTATCTACTAACGTGTAAAAAAAATTGGCCATGAGCTTGTCGAACCATGCTGATTATAGGGCTCCGAAGCCATTATTATAAAGAAATGCATTACAGATGAAAAAAAAGTACGTTGTTACATTTTATCCGTATTTCCAGCACAGAATAGTAATAAGCACTTTAGTCGCCTATAACTAGAATAACAAGTAGGTATGTCGACCATTACTATTAAACTAGTGTAAACTCATGTGCATTGGCAAAAGAGCGTATCTTTATGGCACTTACACCCTTTTGTTGTGAAGCGCAATTTTTCGGCAAGAATGCAAAAACAGTATATTCGATCATATACAAAATAATTTTTGTTGAAACTATTTATTAAGCGTTAACTTAATATTTACCTGTTATTTGTTTCATATCGTTTGGAGATAAGCTTTATAGAATGAATGAGGAAGACACAATTTCTGTTACTTTTGGAGCGATTATTTCCGAAATTATTCGCGTAATTGGAAAAAAATTCTCAGAAACCTTAGTGTTTTAAAAGAACTGTCGAAGTATGTGCCACAGGTTGATGTTTAGTGCAAAAAAATATCAGCTTATATTACATGTATGGAGTGTCTCCCTATAAATATTTATTTTTGATATTTAACTACCAAACGAAGGAGCGACTCATACAAGACACCTACACTATAAATTTCATCAATTCACGTCTTTTACTTCTTGAATAAAATGCTTGTTGCATACGGACATACGGACGAACGTGACGAAATAAGGGTTCCGTAAATGCCATTTTAACTTGGAACCCTAAAAATACCTAACCTATATATATACCTACTAATGCACAACAAATACATTCACAAACATAATTCATCAGGTATTCCCCGGCGTTGAGACATTCTCCGTCTGGAGAAAATCGTATTCCGGAAGTCTCGCGTGTGGGCGGCCATCATCGTGCGCGCGCACGATCGTGAAAATGTTTCGCCGAACAAGCGGAGAGCAATCAAATAAATAAAAAATAATCGGCACACGTTCGGTAATTCTCATAAATAGGGCGCGAATCGAAAACGATCCGCGAGCGGCGCGCGCGTGCCTGCCGCCGCCCGCGCCGGATTAGCGGCGGCGGCGGCGGCTTGTACCCATGTGCTTTTCGACAGATATTTTCCCTCTACTTCGGAAATAAGCCATTCCAATTGCGCATCATAATTTGTCAGATTGTCGGCAAGTGTTGAACGTGGCTACACCTCTATAGTTCAGGTTCTGCGTTCTATCTATCTTATACTATTATATAAATCTGTAGCGTCTATCTGTACACACATTCAAATTTTTTGTGAAATTTTGTGATAGACTGACCCAAATTCTACCATTTTACAAACTCATTTTTGTATATCTGTATGTTTCCTTTTGTAACTCCAGAACGGTTAGACCGATCGTGGTGAAATATGGTATATAGTAAAATGTAATTACACAAACAAAAGGCTACTTTCTGTCTATCTGTCTGTATATTTGTCTGTCTTTATATCTATTTTTAACTTACGTACGGTCTGACCGATCAAAATGAAAATTGCAAGAGAATAAGATGTGTTGCACAAATATACGCGACCGTTTATCTGTCTGTACATTCTTTTAGAACTTAAAAAAGACTTTTAACGGATCTTCTTGAAAATTTGTATACAGTAAATATACATGATTATGCGCAAGGTAGCTTACTGTCTGTCTGTCTGTGTGTCTATATGTCCTTTTATAACTTAGAAAGGTTTGACTGATTTTCAAGAAAATTGGTATACAGTCAAAACAAATGATTGCACAAACGATAGGTTATTGTCTGTTTATCTTTTTATAATTTAAAAAAGATTTAACAGTTTTTGTTGAAAATGGGTATACTTATAATCGGAACATGTGATTGGGTAAATGATAGGCTATACGTGATTTCAATAGACCGTATGTGTTAACCATAACCAACAATATTGTTGTATGTCCTTGAAACCGTGTACGTGCACAAAATGCTTGTGCGTTTGCGAGTTCGTGACCGTGTGCTGACGAGTGTGGTTCTGCAAGTCAGCATCTGTAAGGTATAATTTTATAGTGGTTTTCCCTGATTATTTCGAATCGTTATGTAAATTCGTCTTTTGATCTGTTGCCATTTATTTTTAAACAAAAAAAATATTTGGATGTCATTTGTTTATACTAACATTGTAAAGGGGTAAAGTTTTAAATTTTTAATGTATGTAAGGGATAATCTGTGGAACGACGTCTAGTTTATTTATCGATTTGCGCTATGTAAGCGGTTTGAAATGACAAAATAAAATATATAGCAAATGAAATGAACCTTTAATACAAGCTTTACAAATAAGGCCGCGACACCGTATATATAAGTTTTATAATTAAGGCACGGCGACCGCTTTTATTTAAAAAATGGTTTACCATATGAAGTTTGGATTATGGTTTTCACGTGCACTTGATGAACTCTCACAAAACAAATAGTCTGATCAGCGTGGAGTGGTGTTGCCTCGGTGAGTTAAGGCTTCGCCTTCGGACGAGAAGGCGTCAGGCTCGATCGTGACCATGGCCGAATCGACCGACGAGTTTTCGACTCGTAAACCACAAGCTCCCCGCCCCGGACAGAACGTTAAGCTGTCGGCCGCGGACATTGTTATCGTATCGGCGATGATACTCTTCAACGGCCCCCAATCCGCACTGGGCCAGCGTGGAGGCCTTAAGGTTCGAGGCCCCTCGATTTGAAATAAGACTGTGGGAGGGTATGGCTTAACATTGGGATAAACGAAGTCCGTCACAGGGATCAGTATAAAAATTTCATGGACAAGGAGGTCGCTTTTTACTGTATATCAATTGATGGACTAGTTGATTAAGTAGTATAAAATGAAAACGATGAGCTTACGATTGGGGAAAAGCGACTCATCGGTACATGCACCACGAGATTTCCTTCCGTATTCATAAGCCCGATCCAAATTAAGTTCGATTGGATAATGGTTTGTACAACGTATGAGAGCCGATGAGAGATAATTTTTGGGAAATCGCTTTTTATTCGAGTAAAATAGGGTTGACTTTTGTATGAAACTTCTTATGGAGTGAGGTATGTTTGGTGTAAATATTGCTTATTAAAAACACGTCTTTCAGAAATAGGCAGAGAGCGGAGTAGGGTTGCTTAATGTATAATAAATATAGTTTAAAAAACTAAAAAATACGCTTTGATGATCACATCGAACTAAAAAACGAAAAATAATTCTTAATATAGGCAGAAAATATAAATGAACGAAAAAAGATTAGTATTATTGTGAAAAGGTGGGTTTGATAAGTGAAAAAAATATGACACAAAGCACCTTTCACAATAATAAATCTTTTCGTTCATTTATATTTTCTGCCAATATTAAGAATTATTTTCGTTTTTAGTTCGATGTGATCATCAAAGCGTGTTTTTAGTTTTTAAACTATATTTATTTTCTACTTTTAGTTCAATGTGATGATTAAAGCGTGTTTTTAGTTTTTAAATTATATTTATTTTATAACTTTTAGTTTGATCGATTGTCAAAAATTGTATTCCGAGTTCTTGTGAATGTTTGGACGTGACGCACATTTTTAGTATCGTAAATCCGACAGAGGGTGTACGGATGGGAAATTCTTTCCGAACGGGAGAGTTAGGTCAAGGTGTTAATTTAAAAAATGATACTGAAATCGATAGTATTGTAAACCTTGATAGAGGGATGATTGTAAAAATTCTCGAATAGAAGACAAGTTTGTGGTCTTAATTTCTGAGAATAATTCAGTTTTGACGTTTTTACTATAGAGTTTAATATGAAATATTATTTTATCATGAATCCATTTTCTTTATAGATGAGTTGATTGAAAATATGAACTTTTCTACTTAACTTCTACATCCAAAATTTTAATTATATTCATTTAAATTAAAAAGAAATCTTCAGAAAACTAAATATTTTATCAACATCAAATTATGACATTGTATGAATTAACCTTGTACCTATTTTTAATATTAATTCTGTTTATTCGTAAGTCCCTATTGATTGAATTTACATCGATACCAAATAGAATTACCAAACCAAAATTAATCCTGGCGATCCTGACCAGGACAATTAGACAAACTTATCAAATTATTGTATTGTCACCGGTCCTTGATAAGTCTACAAAGTTTCAATAAAATCTGACCGTTCAAAGTGGGTCAAAATCGAGTTCAAAGAAGTCGGTTACAAACAAACAAGCAAACAAACAAACAAACATACAAGTGAAGCTAATAAAAGCGTGTTAAAATGAGAGTGCATTTTGTTGGTCTTCTTTGGTACCTAAACTATTCATCTACTACTATGAAAAAAAACTAGCATTTGACCGTGATTTCGTATGTATATTCGCATTATTGAATCAAACTACTAAATCGATTCTAAAATTCATGAATAAGAAGCTTCTTCAGTAAAATAGACTATTAATATTTGGCTTTGTTTCATCTGCATATTTTTTCTAATACAGATACTAACTAATACTTCCACTTATAGAAAACTGTACCATAACCCAGTAATATAGCCAAAATTTTGTTTGGCTGTATTATTCGAACGAATGTTACACCTATGTAACATTTGTTCCGTTCAAATCGGAACCGAAAACTACAAATGGGCAAAAAGAAGAATCGAGAGTCGGGATCGATTGAGGGACTATAATTAGAATCAAGAGCGTGCTCGGAATTGATATAAGGAGCAGCGCAGAGATCAGAATTGATAGCGGGACTAGGATTGATAGCGATAGAATCGGAATGTACTTAGATCAAGACCGGGTTTGAAACAAAAGCGGGACCGCGACTGAGATCGTAATCGGTCTAGATATTAGATGAAGAAATCCATTCTTCGTCTATGCGGGGGGAAGTTAGTTCATATATAAAACAGCAAAACAATAAACGTTTATGCTTCGAAAATATTCAATTTGTAAAAATTTAAAAATGCATGAAATTATCGTCACTTTTCCGTGAGACAACAAATACTTGTGATGAAAAGCAATGTCGTTAAAGTTCCGCACCGAATTCGTAAGTCACATTCTAAATCTTAAAAAAAAATTGAAATTAAACTTCTGTTATCACAATATCAATTAATTACTTTTACAAGAAAAATAATGCACTGTTATCTTCTTTCTCGCTCGTCAGACTTCCTCTCTGACCGCCGGCATGTTCACACGAGAATATTTTTATTATGCCATCGTTATTGTTTAAATTAAGCTTTGCCTACAAGTATGAGTTCAATACTTTGTACAAGCAACTAAGCTAAAATACGCCAAAGCGATATTAAAAACAGTTATAATTTACTAATGGAGTTTTTAAATTAGTTATGTATTTACAAGGTGCAGGCCGGAGCTCTATACATTCGTGAAACGTCTCCTTTACGTATAGTATTATACTTTGCTAAGAATTATTAATATGTTTCTACGTCATGCAATCGGGAATCTTGTATGGAAACTAGTTAACTGCTCGCAGAAGTTTACGATTTTATGCAACATAGGTGCTAATTATTACCTACGAATGGGTGATATGTTAACATATCCGACAAGTCAGTCCACTTATGTGCGCGTGTTGCTTGGGCGATGAAATTTGAAATTAGATAGAGATTTACTCTTATTGATATTTCTAAAAAGGAACAATGTCCCTTTTTTGAGTGCTTACTCACGTTTTCAATATAAGTATAATTTCAAATTACATACTTTGTACTGAAAAAAGTTTAAAACAGGCTATAATAAATAACCTATATCAGATTTCGTCGAATGTTGCCAATATTACAAGCTTTAATAAAAGTCGATTTGGATTTGCACTGTTGAAGAAAGAAGAAAATTCACATCGATTTTGATTTTCAGTTATTTAATACGTATGAAAATTAAAGACCAACAAACATTTCAGGCATGGACAAAGTTGCTTAATCTTCAAATCTCACAAAATCGGACAACAAAAATATTTAGTTGTCGTTTCGGCTATTAGGAATAACACAGCGATCGGGCAATTTGTTCGCATTCAGATTTATTAATCGTGCGAGCCAAAGAGGGTATATCGTGCAACTAGGACATAAAATCCAGACGTTTTATTTGGATCCTCCGGCGGCGTATTAAGTCCACTCGGCCGAAGGCGGATGAGGTGAGGACATGTGAAATAAACCCGGGCCAATGAGCCGCGCGCCGCCTGCCCCTAATAGTTGTCCATTCTACATCTGCGCGAGGTTTACACACACTCACACACACACATACACAACGATTTTGTATCTATATACGTAAACGTTAGTGTATAAGGTTAGTGTGTGTTGTGTCGATGGCCGGCAAAAATTTCTATTTTTTTGCTCACTGATTATAAAAAAGAAAAGATGCACAGTCCCGCGCTCAAAAACGGCCGCAGTAAATGAGTGCTAAAACAGACAGTCTAGCACTCATTGCGTTCAGTGTAATTCCGTCGCATCTTGTACTCCAACGTCGAAGTGTTTTATTAAAAATGCAAAATTACACGTAAAAAGCTATGAAAAAGGACGATATTTCTTATATTCGAAAAGCAAAAAATATTTTTTTTTGGTGCTCAATGAAGTATTATAATGACTATACGATTAGTATTTTGTATTTCTTCATTTAAAGTAGCATAAAAAACCGAGACATAAATCGACTTAAAAGAAACAGACCTAAGCAACACCGATCTCGTATTTCTTGCGTTGTCACAACATTTGGTCACTTAATAATAAGAGACTGTTCTTATACTAATGGAGTCGCATATTTTATTTTTTTTATTTATTATTTTTTTTATTTATTATTTTTTTATATTTACAAAAATCATAAAATTACCTATAAAAGGAAATATTACAACAGATTAAACCTATTCCAAAAATTATTATGTTTATTATATTTGAATTTGTTTTTTAGCAAATTGTGTAAAAGTATTTAATGTTCATCAAAAATATATTGATGTTTAAATTAATCGTCATGTTATTTTATTATATAAATAATAAGAAAGTTATGAAGTTCTTTCACGTGTATTTTCACTGATATTATGAAATTAAATAATCATATTAATTTTAATCTTAAGTGATTACTACATTAAGCTTTATTATGACGAAAAATATACTATAATTCTTTTCATACATTCGACCAAAATACAAGAATAAAAATTAATAATAATATTAAACCACTCCATTGATGTCTTGGTTTAGAACAGCACGTATAAATTGTAGAGAATATGACTTATTGTCTTCCAATTACAAAATTATCGTCATTTGTTCTCTTTGCATTTAAAAAATGAACCTTATGACATTCCGATTGAAATGTCAGATGATATATAATCTCCTACCTTTCTTTTTCTTTAGTACTGCAAAATCCTATCAAAACATGTCAGACAGAGACAAAATGTACACTTTGAGCCATTTTTCGCCGTCTAAATAGTACGCAACTGTGCATCTTCTCTTTTTTATACATATATGATTTTACTCCATAAATAAAGGGCTAAAAAACTTACTCCCCGAACCGTGCGATATGCAATGTACTGCGTGTTCCTCATAAAATCTGATATAACATTTGTATGTCTGTTTGTCTAAGGACCGCCTCCGTTTAGATAATGCATCTAAAAGAACACATAATTTAAAATGTTCTTGTACACTATACCAAGTCGGTAATCCACCCGCTTCGCTAGGAGCTATTAGGTGGTGAAGAGTGAATCTCAACACAAAAATACCTTTATACTATCTTCAATCATTTCACATCAAATGATCAAGGTCCCATACTTATATGTTTAGCAGTTTTTAACTGAGGCCCGGACAAAGAAAAGTCGTTGTCATTATAAACATGTAATACGTATGAGCTGTCACCTGCATGCTTCGCTGGGCACTATGTGCTATGAAAGTAAATAAATTGCTTTGATAGATATAATTATATATAGATTATATTAATACAAATTTAAATTTTATTTATACACGATACCATGCACAAGCAATACGTATCGTTACTTCAAACAAAAAAAAAAAAATAATAGATATCACGAATTGCGTCCAATCGCTTCGAGGCGTATTTTAATTCGGCCAAAAAAAAAAATTAAAACGAGAGAAAAACGTGTTTTCCCGAAGGAACTCGCCCGAGCTCCGATACCGACGCTCGAGTGTATTCAAATACATTTATTATCTCACACCCCTCTTACGTGTTTGAGAACGCTCTTAAATCCGACGAGCAATAAAAAATATTTTATATCGCCGGTTTTTAGGATCCGGGTCAAAGGGATGGCAACACTTTAGACGCTAACAACTTCTGATGCTGAGATGCTGCGAGGAGACAAACGAGTCTTTTTTAATTATTTGCCTTAAGGCTGTGCAACATAATAATACTACATTTTTGATACGACCGTGTCAGCTATATTTAAACAAGATCATATAAAATATTTGGTTTGACTAGACATCAAACCACGTGTCAAACTAATAAAGTGAATAAAGTACTAGCTGTTTAACGTTAGGAAATGATTATTATGATTTCGTGTCACGTTCAATTTACAAAAGCTTTTCCTAATATAAGCTGTTAAAGATGTATAATTATCGATTCTTGTACAACATGCATGGTTTTATCATATTATATTGTGTATATATATATATATATAAATTACTATAGTTACTTAAACTACGTTTAAACCTTTCGAAATCTTCAATTGATAACAAATGTAAACATTGCAGGCAACAATAAAGAATAAATCAAATAAAGATATGAAATAAATATATTTTTGATTTTTTTTATTTGAAATGATTTTTCAATACATCTATCTATAATTACTTTAATCAATTGTGGAGTTGACAGTAATAGTGCCATTTCTAGTATATAATCCCGCTATTTATCGAATATTGCTTAAATACCTTCTATACGTGATCTGTAATGTGTGTAATACAATCCACAAATCTGAGCTCATTCTAATCAGTTATAATCGATTCCATAAGCATATCATTCATACAATCGCATGTTACTGGTTAAGGACTGACTAATGTTGGTTTTCATGAAACTATATAGCATTTATGAAAGGTTTTCATAACGGATGCTACTTCAACATTATTGACTGGCTAGCAAAAAAAAAAAAATTAAAGAAATGAACGGCTTACGAAAGTACAAGCAGATATTTTTAATTCATTTGTTTAACCCACCAATGTTTTTCAACATTACTTATCACCCGGACTTTTACAATTTAAATTTTAGTGTTGTTGTACATACTGCAACGGACAATACGCACTAAATCATAACCTTACAACTTATTACCTAAGTCTAGCTTAATCGTAACTACGCTATAGTTTGCGACGCGTCATATCAAAGGACCTGTATAAAAATATTGCCAATGTATATAACAATTTTACTTAAATTTCTTTGACCAAACCATATTTCTATGTGATTATACTCCTTTCTACTCTTTGATAAAGCAGGTGCATGTAAGTGGATATATATTTTGTTAATTATCAAAAGCAGTAATAAAAAAAAAATTTGGTTGCCTGTAAAGTCGGTATACGGGCGAAAGTTTTACGTGACAACGACTTTGAATGGTAAAATCATTTTAATGTGAATATTCATTCGTATAGTAGGAAGAAGGATGAAATAATAGTAACAATTTAAAACATTTATTTATACAAAGAATTATATTTAAAACATTAATTTATACAAAGAATCTCGCACTGAATTTCATATTAACAAAATTTTATTTTTACCTTTACACATACATACGTATTTATATACAAATATACATACAATAACTTGCAATACATTTGCAAGCTATGCACTAATTCTCTAGTGCTGCGCGCGCGGCAGACCGATCATAGTTGAGTGGGAGAGAGACGCAAGGCATTCGGCGGGCCTCTCTCTCGTTCGGTGACTCATCGTTACGTTACCGAGCGTTACACCTTTTTCATAAGTGACTCCCAGTCGCAACCTAATTTAAGACGTTGTCACGTCAAAAACATCAACAAATTACATAAAAAAGTGGGGGAAGGAAGGAAAGATGTAGGTGTCGTTCGAAGGATAATATTGACAATCGTTTGACAGTAAAATAAAATGGTGGACGTACACGTTCAGAAACATCATTATGTTGTTGTCGCACTCGATGCTTTTTAAAATTATTTTTTTCATGGAAACAATAAAACGTTTTTAGATACGTCAACAGATGGAGTGTTAATAAAGATACATTTATCAATTCTTATTCAAAATATGATTTATGAATTTAATGGGTCCCATAAACTACATACTAATATGAAAAAAATAAATTGCAATGTGCATATTTAGTATAACCGAAAGGTAGTTTATTTTAGTAGTCTGCACTACGAAGAAAGAAGGTAAACTTACGTCTACGTGAGTTACTATATATGGAAATATCTAAGATTGTTTTTTTTTACTAGTCGATACACAATGAATATTTTAACATTATTATACACGGGTCACTAAACAATATATTTTAGACATTATATGAATATAATGTATTAGGACAGTGGATGTTTGCAGTTATAATAGTTATATGGAAGCTTTTGACAAAATAAAAATAGTGCTTCAATAACAAGAATATTTCATAGCTGCATAGAAATATATTAAACCCTGTTGATTTGTTTCTAAAATTACATACACGCATACAAATTCCGTTTTGCATCCTACTTCGGTCCTAACTTTTATCGATCCGTGGACGTTTCCAGTCGAGATTGTGGACACGGCCGAGTTCTGATATGAGTTTCAGTATTACTAGATCGCAGGTCGCGCGCGCGATTGGGCGTGTTTTGTACGCACGACTCGTTTTATTGGCGCACGCGGCCGCGGGCTGCCGAACCCTCGTTTTGCTATTTCTCGTTATTGCATTATTGTGCCGCGAACAAAAATAAATATATTAATGCTCGCTGCGTTGACGTAACTGGCGGACGAAGCATTGCTGAGCAACTACTGAAGCCCCGTGCAGTAATTCAGCTCGCTACGACCCACGGGCCATAAACACGTAGTCGAGTAAGTCTATCGACTGTCATTAGGCTGTCGATTTCGTCGGACACGCATTGTTGACGTTGTCTCAGATATTTTATTATTCTAATTCATGAACTCGATTTCCCAAAGCAGTGATAGTTGTCCAAAGTTTTATTCTAATAATAGTACTATATTTTCTCACAAACTTGGGTAATTTATTTTTTTAATACCGCCGTTCTCCCTCCGCCCAAGACGTACAGCCCGCAGCCATGAAATGCCTCAGCCGTTGTCTAGAAAAGCTCTGACTGCCGATTTATTAAGAAGTTTCTTAAGACAACCAATTCTAGAACAACCTAAGCAATCGTTAAAATTAAAGTATTTCTCCTTGTTCGTACATTTAGTCAATCTTAATAATAGCGAATTTCGCTAACACTAACGCGACTGCTAACCTTAAATTTTGTTCATTTCGACACAGAAGCAGAAAAGTACAAAATAATAACAGCGGATAATAAACTGTAATTCCTTTTTTAGCGGCTGAGTTGCTAGATTGCAGCGCCGCGGACGAACTGATGGAGATTCATTGAGCGGGCGACTCATTTATCAAGCCAAGCTCCTTTTATGTTCCGGTCTTTTTTCAATGCTTAAACGTCACAGATGATTTACTGTTTTATCTCTGACTGTAATTGCTTCTGTAATCTGACTTTAATAAGTTTCTTAAATTTTAAAGATCTGTTCATTTAAAATCAAAACTCGAGACGTCTTGGAAATTTAATGAGCTCTCTATATTCATTGATCAACGAAAATCAATTCACCGATAGTTCGGTTCCAGAACACTCGATTTCCGTGAAACGTTTAGACGAGAATGTCTTCAATGGTAATTTTCGAAGATAGGCTTCATACAATTTTATGTCCGGAGCGGGGTCATATGAGAGTCGCTGGCGCGCGCTGCACTCGGCGGCGCTGTCACTGATGACAGTTCTTTTGTTTTATTCCAACGTACTCTTTCATGCTAGGGATGTGAAAAAAGTTTGAGCGTTCCCCGCCATGTTGGCCAAATTGGCTTCCGGAGTGACAGCTGCCAAAAGGTTGGTATATATTATTTATGTAAGCACATTTTGCATGCGTATGTGTTTGTGCTGTGGATAACGTGTTTGTATCGAGAGGAAGGAGATTAAATATGAACAAAAACAATGCAATTATGAGCAAAAAAAGTATTACGTGCCTGAGGATGATCAGTCAGCCTTAACATTCCTCGAGTCCCTCCTACCACCGAGCAACATTCCGATAGCCATCAAGTCCCTCATGAACGTTGTATAATAGCGGTAAATGATTCTTTAGCGGGATTAATATATTCACCGCCTGTAAGTAATCTTAAACTACTCATGCGAAGTAGAATGTTTTATTTTATACGGTTATAAACTTTACTTTTTTTTAATGTATTTTATGAATGTCCTTTTACATTTCGCAAATATTAAAGTATCTGTTGTCTATGAGCGTCGATTATAAATTAGATTATAGAAAATCGCAGTATAGGAAAGAAGTTCCTTATTTAGATATTCATCGAGTTTCTCCTATAGCTTATAAATGATAGAATCTGTGCAAATTTAGTCAACAATAAATATGTTTAGGAAACCTGCATTGCCTGTTAATAGCACGAGATAATGTCAAAGATAGCTTATTGTTTTATAGACGAACGAACTAGGTCGTGGTCACTTATAAAATCCTGTCTAAAACAACGTTGTAGAAACAAAAAAATAAAAACCGATTTCTGTTTAAACCATAAAAATAACGACTTCCTAAGCTTACGTTCATCAAGTAATCTATATACACGCGCAGCCGGAGACTTGCAGCACTGGATGAAAATTAATAGTCTTTTCAATGGATAGCGACTAATAGTCGTTATTGTGAGTTCAATGTAATAGGTATTTTTTAATGAATCGGTCCGTTGTTAATCTTTACTTTCCCTTTTCGGCTTTACTTTTGCTTGGACGGAATAGTTAAAATTATAATTGCTTTCTTGAGGATTAAAAACAAATTGTTTCAAACCTGAGTGATGATTCTATAAAGTTAGAGAGTCGGTCTTAGTTGAAAATAAAAGTTTAGCATCGTCTTTTAAGAAAGTCTACGATTAAAGTCTCAAAGATTCAATCAATTAACACCATTGGGTAAAATGTTATTGCAATTTTATGCTACACGACCAAACTTATGACTAATATAAGCTACACGTATTAATTGACAAGCTTTTCGCACTCGGATAAGAAAAAATAAACAGGGCAGCAGATTTCATGTTTTGTACGTTGTATAGAATTTCAATATTTCATAATTGTGAAATTGATTCAATCTATACAAACACAAAAGAGCTATTCGAAAATGATGGTTTTCTTTAACGCTACACGCGATCTATTGATGCTCTTTTAATGCATATTGGCGTTTGTTCGTTTAATCGCACACATAATGGAAAGAAAACGGATCGGAACGACAGCGGCCGACATCAACAATCGTGCACTTTATTAATTTTCAAGCCGGAGTCGTCACATTAAAACGTCTTTCAAACCAATGCCGACGCGCCATAAAAACTTCAGCGGACGACCGTACAGCGGGAGAAATCGCAAACGATGGAATATTGTCGCGTGTGGAGATTGGCGAAACTTTTTATCGCATCGAAAACTGCGTCGAATGCACGCGCTCATGACGACCCGCCGATGGAGCGGCGCGCGCGGCGGGAGAGCGCCGGCCGCGCGGCTCGGAGTAAAGCGGACAAAAGGAACTCGCCAAATTCACTTTGCACTGATTACACATCCGAAAACTTCGTCTTCTCGTAGATCTTCGCGAAGTTTTGGACACTATTTTTACTGGTGCGACGCGTGAAAAATTAAATCGTTTGTTCCCCCGGTGAGAAAAAGAAAGAAATGTTTTACTGTGGATGTCACGAGAACGGTACCATGGAGCTGATCTGATGATGAAGCTGTAACGGAGACACCGTAACTCCCTAATGAAACAGTGTATCCTAGCCCTGTTTGGGCCTGTTGAATTTGTCAGTAGATGCACTCTGGCTATAAATTATTTTAATTGTAATACCCCGTGATAAAATTGCGCTATTTGAGTCGTATGTTATGTGCAGGCCTTGAATGGCAGAATACAGATTTCGTAATCTTATCGATTTGTCGTCGTGTGGCCGATTTTCATGAAATTCAATTAATTATTTAATCGCTGAAAACATCAAATAAAATAAATGTGAATATAAAATAATGAAAGCGAAGAAAAAAGAAGAAGTTAATAAGGGATATAACCAAATTCAACAAAATATTGAGTCAACAAAAATGTCAAATTAAGAAAATTGATACACAACCGCGTCTGGCATATCTTTAGCTGGCACCGATTTCAAAAAAATATTTTATTATTTGAAACTTTCGGTCTTAATATCATGACAGTACACCGGTCGTCAAACATGTTGCATAAATGTTGCGATCGACTGTACAAACAAGTGTCCGTTTAAAAATAATGTTCAAAAATAATATTTTGCTAAAAAAATATGATAGTCGATAAGTTTGGTACAGTCAACGACTTTAATATTTATCAATGAAACTTGCCGTCGCTACTTCGCATCATTTCAGAAGAAAACTTTAATAATAGGGTTCACATCACGAGAGGAAACAGAATTATATAACGTGTTTACTAAAGTTTAATTTCTTTTATTAACTAGTCACTTTAATGTTTGTACGATTTTTTATTTCAACATAATAAGTAGTTTTTCCGTATAGCTACTTTTGTATAATATCATTTACTTTATACATTTCAATAACATATACAATATATATATATATATACATATTGATAAGAAATTATCAATGTGTATAGCTTTCATTCGAATCAGTTCGATCAGTTGAAAATATCAGTAAGCAATGTTTTTTAAATATCGGAATCGATAGAAGAAAGAATCAATTATCGTTGGATTTCAATTGGCGTTAAACATCCAAAACAACTAGACACTTGTCCGCAACATGCACCAACATGCAGCACGCAACTCACTGCCGACCCTCGGATCTGTTCTTCCACTACGAATCCCTATCCAGCGAATTGAATATAGATTCGAGAGAATTGACATATCTAACACCTAAGCAAGTGTTAGTGTTCTGTTCATCTTAAACCTCTAATTAGTTTTAATGTTAAGGTAGCCGACTAAGGTTAATAAAATACGAACGCCCGCCTAGGTGTTCGATACCTGTCAATCCTTTAGACATAATATTCAGTTCTTTGGATAGGGATTCGTAGTGGAAGATCAGATTCGAGGGTCAGCGGTGGGTTGCATGCCGCACGTCGACAGGCGTTGTAGGCAATCGTCTACTTATGAATTTTCGCAAATCAATACCCCAAACAATAGAATACCCAAAGCAACCCTTTATAAAAAAAATCGTGTGCGTGTAACCTTTACGCGCGGTTCTACTAAAACTTCTTTGGCTTTTATGATAAATATCACCCCAACGATCAATCATAAAATAAATATGTCCTTTTATAATTTATTTTCTTTAATAATGCAATTTTGACCTTTCCGTACTTGTGAGAGCCCTTGGACCTATTAAAATATTTTCATAAATATAAATTGTGGTCATATATGTATGTTACATATAAAATTTAATGATGGTTAGTTATTCCAGTTAACGATGAAGTTACGTATAATTGTAAAATATGTGCTGCTATTTGATGCATAAATTGCCAGTGTTTTGTGTACCTTCAGTAAGAAATTAGAAAAAAATATTTTATCAATTACAATATAATAAAGATTTTAATAATGAAATTATAAATGTTACTGATCAACTTCTTAATTTTGATACGATGAAATTATAAATTTTATTGATTAGATTTTTAATTAAAGTACTTAAAAACTTTATTAAGCCGTTTTTGAGGCCGCGGGTCATGATTAGGGTGATGATTTTCGCGTTTATTTACCGATGAAGATGTAAAATTATTCTCCGAGTCAGTCATATGAATTTTTAACAACACTTGTTACATAATGATTTAAAAGCATTTTTTATTACATTTGTCTTTTTATAAAATTTTCACATAATAATTGTCAATGAAAATAAACAATATAATCACAAAGATTAAGTCGCAACAAAATGTAAAGGTATAATTTTTTGGGTCAGTTCTACGTTATTCATATGAATAATACAGTAGTTGTATATCCGCTATATATATTAGGTTGGTAATGAAGAGAATGTCACTTCCGTCCGAAACCTGTTACCTCCGTTTGAAAAAGATCCGAGTTACACTCAAGTCGCGGCTGGAGAAGTTTCACTTCAGAAAAAAACGCAGTTTGACCGCTGTGGTAATAAACACATCAGCGGTCAAAATGCGATAACAATATCAATCGCCGTTGTCGCACCTATCGTCTCGCATTAGCTCAACAGCGAGCGTGCTACATGTCACACGGAAAGCTCTAAAGTCCTACCAATCCAATTTCCCCATTGTGGCTCGGAGTGTCGTCGCATAAAAAACCCACCCCTCGCCCCTACCCTCCCGCCCTCGCCACGCGCCGCGACGACCCCTCGCCCCCTCCACCTCACGGCCGGCCCCCTTCCCCCCGGCGAGAAACGCGGCCGCAATAAAATTCGGTTAATAGCTTTATTTAGTAGATTAAGGGCGGACGTTACCTCAAGCTGTTTTACTTGGCTACGAGTGCGGCTACAGGCGCGCCCGCGACAGATACGGCCTGTTTGTTATCGGAAAGCGAGCGCGACTAGGCTTTTTTTTCTTGTTTCGGAAGGCTCGTTCGAGCGACCCGTTTTTCACGACGAATGCGCCGGCGCGGATTGTCCCCGGATGCGTTTCGAATTTCCTAATTACAAGCCGGCGCGAATTCGGTGTGCATATATAGACACGTGGGCGGCTAATAAAAATCGCATCGATTCCTTGTTCGATTTTTAATCGACTACAGATAGATTATTTACGAAACGCCACTTCAATCGGTAAAATGGGACGTGAGCGATTTCGTACAATGCGACGTTTCCTTTTTCGTATGGACCGAAATGAGAACGCAAAATCTGCATAATTTGATAAAATATTAGAGAGGTCGTCGATTAATTATTCGATTGTGGTGTTTAATTTCCGAGTGTAGAGTTTTAATCGGTTCTTGGAAACAAATAAAAACAAATAAAAATTTATATAAAAAAAAAATAGCTATATCGAAAATCAGAATATTCGCGAGGTGTATCTTCACAATACTTACCCACTACTATTAGAGTTACAACATTTATATCTAGTTTCATTCAATCCGGTTCGCTATTGGAAAAAGCTTATGTTAGATTTATGACTATTTATCTTAAATTCGAGGGTTGTTGTCCAAACGCCTACCGAGCGACGGATACTGTAAAACCGCCATCGCCCAGTCAGCGGGAGGGAAATGCCTTCATAAAATATCGCCGGTTCTGGATTTGGCCGCGTTAAATTTCATTTACGCCACAGTTCTTCCAGAGGAGCAGCCAAGGTGAACTACGCCCGAGAGGTAACGAAACGTTGATGTATATAATTTATTCTCTAGATGGATGTTTGTAACTTATTCGCATGGGGACCCGCAACTTTATGTTTTGCGCCGTAAGGTTAAACTGATTAAAATATACCGCTGCTGCGTACGTGATATATTTCAATTAAAATAAATTGACAGGGAATGAAAGTTCAATTTAAAAATAGTACGGAGCTATTTAAAATTGAAAAGGTTACGAATGCAATAACCTTCATTAATTTTTTAATTACAAATTATATCTATGCATAGATCTACGAAAATATTCGTATAACAGACAGCGATAAGGAGAACGAATCTAATTGAGATAAAAGCGATAAATTAAAAACAAATAACTTACAGAACACAGTAACAAACGAGATTAAGCATGCAGATTAACACTAATTATAAAGATTTTTAGATAAACTCCCATTTATTAGTGCGTAAATGAAGAGCAATCAGCTAAAGGGGGCAAAAGCTCCGCGAAACAACCTCCGGCTTTGTTTCGCCTATGAGCGCTTTATTCTGAGCGATGTCTTGTCAGCGGCAAACACGTCGTGCGCGCGACGTGCGCGATACATGATCGTGAATCGCACGAAACCGATTAGAAGTCCCGATCGGGACTGTTAATGCAAATTACGGTTACATGCATTATTATCCTTTCCGGAACCGTTTTGCGTCGTTGTTTACACATTACGTACATCGAATACGTTAATACGTTAAATAAATGAATGCATATACAAGCCTACAGAACGCAGGTGGTATAGAGCGCGTCAGAAAAGCTCTGCTTGCCAACTAGTTAGCTGGTTGGCTGAACAACGATGATTCTGTGCGCAAGCAGGGTGGTGCAATATTGCAGATCTGTGTTTTTTTTAGAGTTTCCACGAAAAATTCTGCATCCAGCCCGGTTTCATTTTCGTTATGAACGAAATAAAAAAAAACCTTGTTTTAGATCAACACAGGATTGTGATGCATTAATTGCACTTCTTACTTATTCATAGCATCTTTTACGATAGGTGAAAGCGAGTACATACTGTATGTTTTCTTCATACAGTAGTACTTTAGATAATATATATATATATATATATATATATATATATATAATAGATTTCGAATCGCCAAATAGGCTGTCATACCATCGAAATTAGTTTAGCAAAACGAGGAATAAAAAACATAGAGTAAATAAAATGTTTACACAGAATTTCAAGTTCTCGAAAAAACCCTGATCGAATATATATAGTTTGTGTTAAGCGACGCACACCCATGTTTTGTATCAATAACCTCTTTTACGTAATCCGTTAATAAATTATGTGATTAAGGTAATTAGGAAATACTGGAAATGCTACTATTTATAGACGAAATAAGTAAGTCTACTAGATACAATAGTAGAAACGGAAATCAAAATTGAAATACAGAAAAAATAAAGAATTGTAAGCAATCAAAAATCCCTTGCTATATCATTCTACGAAATAGAATTCAACATGTATTTTATACGGCGCTATGAAACCCTGACGACTCTGTCTTATTGGCAATTTAAAACACTCATTACTCGGTTGTTTTTATTTAAAAAGTAATGTCTCTGCACGCTTTTTTTTAAATAAAAAAAAGCATTAAAGTATAATAATAAAAAAACGGTCAACTGTCGTATCGTATTCATATTATGAGATATTTATTAATAATATAAAGTACATAATTGAATAGAAATTGTCAAAAAATCGATAATTTACATTTTTCTACAAGTGGTCCAGATACAACTAATTACCAGAATAATTCGCTTCTTTCTTAGAATGATACGTACCAGTATTAGAGAAAATGTCTTTGTAGCTGCCGGGATAGGTAATTTAAATATCGGTATTGGAATTATCTTGTGTGGGTTCTCTGGGCCTTTCAACCGTTGCTCGCATTTTCACAAACTAAACCATGTCAGACGTCATAATATTTACCTGCTGATTGATTTAAATGGATGCAAGAGTAAATAACATATAAAATTTGTGTACCGCAAATTGCTCATTTTGACATTATGAGAGTGCGACAACTACCCCAAACGTATCTCGCCGTGAGGCGTGCAGAAACCGAATTGCGCAAGAGACGGTGACTGAAAAATTATAAACGCTCTCACGGTAAAACCTTATAGCAAATGACTGACGATATCGGTCCGAATCTATTGACACGTACACCTGAATTCATGAAAATCAGATAAAACCCGACACTTGTATTATTCTAATTCCCGAGTAACGTTTAGCGAACGTTGTACTGAATTTCCTTGAATGCCGCGCCTCCATATTGATACGTGACACTAATGAAATAAAACAAATATATTTTAACACTATTTCCAACAATGTGTTTCGACACCATCGATAAATATAAATACAATTATCTTTGGCCTTGAAAAAAAAAATAAACTAAATTAATGGTTAGCAGCAATTTAACCATTTTGGCGACTAAATTGCTGTACATAGAATTCGTATTAAAAAAAGTTGTCTCTGTTTCCTGTGCATGCTTTAACGTAAGGTTCATTTCCTACCGCCCCCGCCGCCCGCCCCTCGGTCGCCGGTGCACGTGACGTCATGCGCCATTACGCCCGGGGAGTGTCAAATTCAAATTAGGTGTAATTAACGCGTGCGCAAATAGGTGACCGTTTTTCCCGCAACGCTTCGGTTTTGTGATGAACTCGAAATAACTCACTCCTCTGGTTTTTGAGTAATTTAAAAATTTACATACATTATTTTTTTTACAGTATGCGCTTATCGGACTACTTTCTCTGTAACAAACGTTTATTTTGTTTTTTTTTTCTTTGTAAGTAAGCGTTAGAAAAAAATAATTATAAACTTGTTAAATAGAAAAATAAAAATCAACACTTCTTTTCTATCTGTCTATCAGTTAATTTGCTCACGTATTACGTAAGAATTATGTGATGGATTTTAATGAAATTATGTACGGCAATACTTTATGCCTTGGAGTAACTACAGAATATATCCCATTCTTATAATTATTTTTATATAATTTTCTATGAGCGCACTCAGAAATCGTTATAAGCTTGTGTATTTTTTATTACTATAATATGAGAGTCAAAACTTTAGGTAATATAGTTTATGTGGCTCATAGTGTTTTGATGAAGAGTAAAAATTGCTTGTATGAAAACTATGCTCGAAAACAATTCTCGACAGGAGCGACCAAACATGTACTTTAACTATATATTTGATATTTGTTTGACCTTTGATATAATAGCTATATCCAATCTTACTAAAGTTTCACGGATAGGAGTTGTTTTGTATTTTATAGGAGTTACTTTTATTATACAATATATACAATGTAGATAGAAATGATAATAATTAGAGGTAAAAAACACATTTCGCGATGTTTATAGACGTAGGACGCAAACAGCATCGATTTGTGTGCAATATATTGTCTGCAATAAAGAAATTTTACCGCGAACAGAGTACCTGGCAAAATTTATCCATACGAATGCATATTAGTATGAGAAACTGTTTTTCTTGTTAAATTATTTTGTGCGTTTCGTTATATCTTAAATAATTGGATGTCAGATATTTTGACGTAGTTGTATTACACTAATTCTCAAATTAGTGTAATACAACTTTCACTGAAAACTCAAAGAATAAACAATATTTGAGTTGCGTGCGAGCCGAGTAGCTACAGAATATACCGCTTGCAGCACGTTCCGGTATTTTCGGCCGTTTCCTTCTGTATATTCGGTAAAGGTTCGTACTGAACTTTTATCCAGTCCCCTCTACGGTTAGATTAAAGGCGAGGTACTTCGTGTAATCCGGAACTTGGGATTAAAATAAGGTTGCCGGCCTCCTGCGGGTGGCACGTCGCCGGCATTACTAACCATCTACCACAATTTGTTTCTGACGCGCCCCTTCCCCCGCGCCGCCGCCGGCGCCGGCCTCGCTCCGCATGAAAAAGTCCGCTCGCACCCCGTTTTTTATTCCCGATTTATTTGGTCAATAAAGTTTTACATTTCAAGCTTTTAAGAAAATAAGAGTTGCCTAAATCGATCCGGACGAGGTTCTCTCATTCTCGTGTGCAACACTCGGATCGTCTTCTGCACGAGCTCCACGGCACGCGCCGGCTGAATAGCGGGCGGGGGCGGGGCGGAGAAGGGGAGGAGACGCGGCAAAGAAATTCAGAGATCCGCACGGCGGAGCTACGCCGAGTGGCTCGCGGCTCAAACGGGCCGTGACAATAGCGGCTCTTCCATGCTAAATGTCATGGTGGCCATTGTTCTAGCCGCCGCGCCCTCCTGCGCCGCCGCGGCTCGCCGGCTGACATTCGCCTCCCGCCCTCACCTGTGAGGCGGCGCCGTGGGCGGCCTCGACGGCTACGAGCTTTCACAAAAAAAAAACCGTAATATATAATTTCCGAAGTCGCGTACGTGGAGCGATTTAAGACTGATAGCCGGATCTCCTCTAGCCGAACGTCATGTTAAGCCTAAGGGATTCGCCGAAGCCCCTTTATTATAGCGAGAGGCGCGCACGCTGTTGCGTGAACGGAGAGCTTGCGATATAAAGGTTTGCTTTCATAAAAGGAATTTCGTTTGATTCCGGCGTATCAAGAAAGGAGGTAACGGTTTCCTCGTTTCTAGTTAAATTACGGTAATTTAGTAGTGAATTAGTCATTTCGAGTGGAGTAAAAGAGATTGGGACGTAAAGTGTGAGGAGGATATGGCGGTGGGGTGCGGGGGTGGGCGGTGTGGCAGGGGGAATGATCGCTAACTTAATATGGCGGGGGCATCACGGCAATTTGTTCGAGACGAGCCTCTTGCCTGAGTGCTGACGCGCGCCGGGTCGCGACTCGCTAGGTAGGGTTGTCACTTGTTCCTGATTCGTTTGTTATTCAAATGCCGTTATCGACGTGACAGAATTAAAACTATCTTGTTTCGATTTATTTTACTATCGATATTGATTTATCGGAGGCTATAAACGCTTAAATTTCCCCACTCGATGTTTACGATAGCAATTTAAGAGGCAACGGTAAAATATTAAACGGTAATTAACACGATATTTGGCCCAGCCCTATGGAAATTTTACGCTTGCGCTATTGAAGCAAATCGTGCGAAAAGTGATTATGGATCGGTAAGACCTTTAGCTTAAAACCTGAACGCACACATCGGCAGCTCCGGAGACGGTGTTGGCACACGCGCGCCCTCCTGCGACAACTTCATTAGGAAGCCATAAGTCGACGGCTTGAAGAGGCGTCACCCCGCAAATTGTACTTACCGTGTTTGCTCTATAGCGATTTACAGTTCGCTTACGGGCATTAACGACAGCTATACGCCTGCGCGAAATTCAATAGACGAGAAATACGTAAGAGCCAGAATTATATTGTATTAGATGCATTACATGTTAATTTGAATATTAGAAAAATGATATTGTGAACACATTAGGTTAGGTTATGTATCACAGTATAAACTGACCACTGTTCAAATGTGAATGCAGAAAATATATTTCATTATGAATAATGCACCTTCGAATACAAAATATTCAACAGAAGAATCCTTGCAATTTGTTCAGCAGGATCCGTACGTAAAGTAGTAGAAAAAATATTTTTGCTCTAATAAAATTTGCTTTTTTACATGTTCCATTTCTTATTTCCAGATATCCCGACAATGATCGAAAGCATCCACAATTCAGAGTACAGACTAGAAAACAAAACTTGTAGTCGTGTAAGGCGTGTGCGATCGAGTCGAAGATTTTAATAGAAGCACAACGTCAGTCGGAACGTTCCCCCGGATGGACACCTATAAAAGCAGTATGCGCCGTTGCGCCCGCAGTCGTATGGAAAATTATGCTACACGAAACAGAAGTGCACTTAAAACAAAGGGAAACGCTAAAGAGATGCAGTCTCTTATCGAGTGTTTCTTTTGCATATTTCACGGACAGACCGAGCGCCGCGCCGAGGCCGAGGGGACACGCGTCGCGCGGGGCGCGCGCGGCGGCCGCGGCTCGTCCACAATAAAAGTATATTTGCGAAGAAATTTAATAAAGCGGAAGTGGGCGGCCATTATGGACGCGCCCTCTGCGCAAACAGGCCGCGGCGGCGCCCCACGCACGCTCGCGCCTGCATATCATCATAATTCACTATGAATATTACGCTTTGTCTGATAATTTACCTCTTTTACTGTTAGTTAAACGTGCCTTTCTTTTGTTGTGAAACGCCGGTTATAAATGAATTCTGCCTATAGATATATAGACAGAATTCATCTATATATATATATAAAACAAATGTTTTTTTATTGAAGTGAAACTGAAAGTGCAAAATACAATAATCGATAATTGAACGAGAATTGGATACGACGTAGAGAAGATATAGACAGCGATGTACACACAACGATAGAAAACGATATATATATATATATATAAAACAAATGTTTTTTTATTGAAGTGAAACTGAAAGTGCAAAATACAATAATCGATAATTGAACGAGAATTGGATACGACGTAGAGAAGATATAGACAGCGATGTACACACAACGATAGAAAACGATATATATATATATATAAAACAAATGTTTTTTTATTGAAGTGAAACTGAAAGTGCAAAATACAATAATCGATAATTGAACGAGAATTGGATACGACGTAGAGAAGATATAGACAGCGATGTACACACAACGATAGAAAACGATATATATATATAAAACAAATGTTTTTATTGAAGTGAAACTGAAAGTGCAAAATACAATAATCGATAATTGAACGAGAATTGGATACGACGTAGAGAAGATATAGACAGCGATGTACACACAACGATAGAAAACGATATAATAGTAGACTCACATATACACGTTGTAGATGTACCGGTCAGATGCTACATATAAACACCTGAGCTAGGTTGCGTTGTGTAATGAAAAAGACGCATGCACAATTTGCCGAGCATTAATATCAACCTATCATGATAAATACAAGAATTATAAATACGAATTGAATATCGTAAAAACAATATAACAACCTAAGTTTTAGGAATAGCAAAAAATGGTAATCGATTATAATTCGAAATTAAATTCTTAGTTTGTGAAACATGTAAATCATTATTATGCGGGATTGTTCACGTTTATAGCGATAGTTAATGAAAAGCATTTGAATGACGAGAAAAATATGCCCGTATCGGTGTAATTACATTCTACAACTAAATGTCTCTTTTTTTGTTTCATCGACTATAACGTAAAAACCTTACTTAGAATATTGCAACTTTGATCCGTCTACTTTGAATTCTGATAGCGACGAACTTAAGTTTTATAAACAGCCATCACTAACTTTTATTTAACTCTGATACTTGTTCGTACCTACACGTGTATCCAAGAATTTCCGGTTCTAAATTTCTATTTAGTGGAGTGTAGTTTAATTAAGAATCACAAACGGAAACTGGTGCGGCGGCTTCGCCTCCTCCCGACTTCCCGCGAACGCCGACGGGCGGCGCGCGGGCGCGGCGCTCCGGTGACGCGGGGGCGCGGCTAAATGACTGAGTAAACCGCCAGTTTAATTATGGCCGCGAGACGAGATCAATCGATTAGCAAACGCGTTCTCCGTATGCCAATAATGAATTTTAACTGGCAAACGAACGTTGTACAACTAGTGAAGTCGTATGAAATTGCTGATGGGTAATATATAATTGTTAATGTTTATTACTTAATTAAAAAAAAATTTTTTTTCGTCGTACATAAATTGATTGAAGAAATATTTCAATAAAAAGGATTAACTAAATATAAAGCGTAATAAAGAATGCACGAGAGAGCGCTGCATATGCGTTCAAAAAAGAGCCCAAAAGCAAGATGTATGTGTGATGAAAAGAGTCCGAGAAAGCAGTACGTGCGCGCTCAAAAGAGAGCCTACGGGAAGGCTGCATGCGCATGTAAAAAGATGCGAAAGAAGACTATACGTGTGCTTAAAAAAGAGCCCGAGAAAAAGTTACATGTAAGTTTAAAAGATAGGGCTGTGTGTGCATTTAAAAGAGAGTCCGAAAAAACGTTAAGCATGCGTTCAAAAGAGAACCCGAAAGAGAGCTGGACACGCACTTACAAGAGAGTTAGAGAGAACGATGTGTTCTGTAAAGAGAGGAGCCTTAGAGACCGTCACATGTGCGTTTGAGAAAGCCAAAAACACCGCCGGGAGTGCATATAAAATTACATTAAGTTTAAATTATTATGTTACATATTTAATAATTAACTATATTAAGGTTATCATAAAAATTTTATATTTTAAACAACTTAGAAGTTTATTATTGTCAAAATTATAAAAAACAGAAATTATAACTAACTAAGAAAAAATCCATTTAAAATTATGCTAAATATGATGGATTTACGATGATTTTGATCGATTTTGCTTATCGAAAACACTATGAACTTCAATTCCTTAACATAGCGTAATATTTTTATCAATCCAGAAGGCTGCTTGTTTCGTTTATTTTTTTGTTTGTTTATGGGTTTGAGTTAAATAATTATTGTAACATATAAAGTAAACCGACTTAATGAGAAACATCTAGTCAGTACATATCTCGTTAATGTTCCAAGTCTACACCTATGCAAAAGTGCTGCAGACCGACTGAACGTACGAAATATCGATGCAGTACTTAAAATATATACTTTAGGAACTAGAAATTTAAAGCAAAAGATTTTCCTTATAACAAAGAAAAACAATGAGATGAATAAATGAATATTTTTCAATACTCTTATAGGAATATGACATCTTCCTACAGGAGTGTTCAATAAAAATATCTACGAGTTTCTTGGCGCATAGATCGTCCCGACTGCAACATCAAGTGACGTTTAAAATTACTTTTTTAACTTTCCGCTAAGAAAATTAAAAATTTTCGAAAATCGAGAAGTTATTGGTTTTGCCCGTTTTTCGAAAATCGAGTTTTCATTAGATCTCGATGTTTTGAGGTTCTAAGAAGCTATTTTGACGGTTTCCGCGAGGGTGTCACCACGTCTGAATGTGTGTTTGTGTGTGTGTGCGTGTGCGTACGCGTGCGCGAGTGCGTGTGCGTGTGTGTACGTATGTAAACCTCTTATAAGTTTCGAACGACTTGAAAACCAAACTTTGGTATTCCATGGAGTACTATCAAACTTAGAGTTCCTGATAAGTTGACCCGAATCGGACCAGTAGATTCCAAGAAATCTCAAAAAAACTACTAAAATTTTTTTCAAATGTGCTTTTTTTGTATAGCTTTTAAATGGCTTCACCGATAGATTTCAAAAACTATTTAGCTCTTAACAACAAAAAACCACGTCGGTCGCCGTTTAGCCGGACAAAATCGGTCGATTTGTTCATGAGACACCATGAACGGAAAAAAATCGAAAAAACTGGTTTAAAAAAAAACTCCGTAATTTTTATCTGATCAATTCTCGTTTACAAATTATTTATAGCACTCGCAAAATTGCATCGATTGCTGTTAACCGCGTGAAAATTGGTTGACTTATTCAAAAGTTATAGCAGATTGAAAATTAAAAAAAATACAGTTTCATCAATTCGTTGAAAAAATCATTATTAAAACATTTTAAAAGCATATTTTAAATATTAACTTACAAACCACTCGCTAATTTTTGAAGACTGAGTTTGAAAGTAGCAAATATTTTCTGGAATGGCCTATAAGGTCAACTGTTTTGCCAAATGTTTGAATTCGAAAAGCTTAAAGATAAGTCTTTGAGCTTTGAGACAACTTTTTGAGCTTAAGGAATTTTAACTTAAGGTATTTTTGAACTTAAGGAGTTCAAAAACACGTCAATTAATATCACAGCGGGAAGTTTTAGGAATGGCCTGCAAGGTCAACAGAATTTTTTTTTAATAAAATTTGATATATAGAGTTTGAAATCGACGCTCTTACCAGTACAAAGAGGACTTGCGTATGTGAATGTAGATAATTTGTGCGAAAGCGTGTTAAAACCGATTCGCACAACTTTACGAAGAACGGACCGGTAAGCGAAATTGTTTATGTATATTGACAGCGCCGGCCGCGGCCCTGATCGGGGTGGGGAGAAATTGTTTTTCGGCGCTCCCGAGACAGTGCTCTAATTTTTCAAAAATTCTAATTCGGCTTCATGATAAGCAAATAATAATTGCAAATTTTTCAAAGTAAATTTTTTTGCAAACGTCAACACATATTAAGCTTAAATTGAATTAAGTAAGTTTAAGTATGGTAACACTGTTCTATGTCTTTCCGAAAGCAACATCAAAATTTAGTTTTTTGCTGAAAATTATCTTTGGCATTTGGTTTTTTAGCGCCCCTAGTTACATGGCGCGTAGAGCAACCGCTTCACTCGCTGTACCCCTAGGCCGGCGCTGTGTATTGAACTGAAGTTAAAGTGATTATCGATTAAATGTATGCAGGGAGTATGCATATATAGGAAGTCGGTATTTAAGTGTTCTCCCGTAATCAAGCGACCGACGCCGTGCCGGACGTCATAACTTATCATCCGTAACGCGATATCAACACGTGATATCACGTTGCGATGAAATCGTTCATTAGGATGTAGTGGATGGCTTCAATCTCTTGCATCGACGTAGCTATCTATAATCGTAAAAGAAATCAAAAGTTGAGTCGGGACCTCGACTTATCTACATCTGAGCGATTTCACAGTCGCAAATATTACTTAGATTGTACGGACAAAGTCGGGTCAGTAGATGGGTTTTTGACGTGCTCAACCAGCGCGCCCCTAAGCACCGCCGTAAGTTATTTAACATATAGAGGCAGACTTAATTAAAGTTATAGCGGGGCGGGCGGGGCGCGGGCGGCGGCGCGCCGGCGTGGCTGGCGCCGGCGCGCCGCCCTACTTGTTGCTCGTCCGCAATCAGAGTCGCTTATTTACAAGATAGCGGCGCTGTACTCATCGATTCTGTCATTTTCTCCTCGGACTTACGCTGGGAAAACTAACTCGATTGGAATGTTTTATTTATTAGTTGTCTACTTCGTGCGAGATTGTTAGATTGAGGAATATGAAAAAAAAAATAGGTAGGTATATTTGTTTTTAAAATATATATTTTTAATTTAGTAAAGCCGGTTTTATATGCTTATAAACGACGAGGCAGAAGTTAAAATACGTAAAATCATTCGAACAGACCTTAAAGGTCTACGAGACAAGGAATAATACGAATATTAATTTGTCAAAAAAAAATATGTATTTTTCATTACGAGTTTCCATTTACATAGCGTCATTGAGTAAATATAACATATTTTTAAAGTTTCTCTTGTATTTAAACGTTGTATTTTCAAGTAATTATTCATTTAACAATATTTGTGTAAATATGATTTTATTCGTGCCCTGTGTTAAGGGTTTATAGATTTTAGAGCAATGAACACGAGAGATATCGCCTACGAGGTAACTGTTGTATGTCTCTTATCATTTTTAATTCTATCTATCTTTCTATGAATTGATAATTTTAAACGAAAGTGCATTATTAAGTGTATAAGGTCACAATGTTTTTTTTATTAATGCAATTAATTCTTATTTTAAATAAAATAAATTAAAGATGGCACAGTACATGCGGTGGCGGCCCCAGGTGTTTCTGAGCGGAATAATTTGGCAGCCTTCTTCCTCATTAAAAATAAATTTTTCATAAGTACCGACTTATATAATGTTTTCGGATGGACATAAGAAAAATGGAAAAAAAAATCTACCATAAAACATATGCCAGTCGTAAGAATATATCGCTGTGTATTTTAAATTTTAGATCACATTTGATTATTACCACTTTTGATAACCTAAGCACGTAGACGTCAATACAAAATTTTTGTCATACAGTACGCGCAAATATCCTTAACGCTTCAATTGAGATTTCTTCACTCATACCTACATTCCTAAACGATCATTTTATTGCTCTGAGAGTACGTGTTATAAGTATGGAGTCAATAAGTTTATTTCGTGATTGCGTAAGAGTATTATGAGAAAACACACATAAGTACAAGCATTTCATTTGAGTCAATCTCAATAAACATAACTACTATAAGATGTATATTAATATTAATTAAAAACTGTTAAATAAAACAAAAATTCGACACTTCAAGCGTTTACCTTGACTTAAATGTGTTAAAAAGAAGCGACATTTAGTTTCCGAAGCTGCACCGGGCTAAGGGCTGTATGAAGGAGCGACAGACAAAGTTGTAATTGAAACGGATTAGCTGCAGCAGTAAACCCTAAATCTCACTGCCAGACCCATTAACGTCGCTTGCGTTTAAGCTTTTAAGACGTTATGTGCTATTATTCCCGTAAATTGTAAATTATGAATAATTCCTTTTGTTAAGCACGTATGTTTCCGTCAAGTGAGTATTAAACATTCAGTCTGACATTTTGTGAAATCTTACCGATATCACTAGTAATTATTACACCGATTTAATATGTTTCCTAAATAGTAATAGTATTTTTAATATCTAAGAAATGTACTAAATTATTCCAAATAAACTAATAGTTGTTACTCCAAAACTTTGAGTTATCCTTCACTCGCAATGTAATAAATAAAATGTTTTAAATTGATATAGTTGACAAGAGTAGATTTTTTTTAAATATTTAAAGTGAGGCTGACAATAATAGTTTATAATAATTCTCGCGCTTTTTCAGCCAGTTACCGAGGGTAGTGAGTTTCGTAGGCTATGACTAGAAGCTAAGCTCCTAAGCTAATAAGTTTAGGAGCTCAGTGAAGCAAGTGAGTTTTGATCTGGTTGTCAGAGGGTCACTTAAGACACGCATTTTCGAATACTCATTTGACGACAATACACGCGCTGGTGTGAACGAAAAAAAAAATTTTATCTTTCAATTTAATTTAATGAATGTTAACCCTATTTTTTTTTCTTGTAACATAGTCGGACAGTGGTTCACGTAATATACCAATCTGTACAATTTTCTCTGAATCTATAAAGAAATGACAGAGTTACAAGACTATGGACAAACAGACGGACGGATGGATGGACAGAACGAAATTGTTAGCGTTCCTTTTTTGCTTTTTAGTACAGAACACCAATAATAATTACCTATCTGATATTTAGTATGGTTAGTATCCTCATGAATATCATACAATTATTTACCATTATTCAAATCACAAATTATTATGCGTTCTATGCATACATATAATTTTACTTATTTTGGTGAAAATTTGGGCAAAGATCATTGATCTGCTTGCGTACATTATGAAATATTGTTTCCTGCATTTTGAATAAATCTTTATACCTACCTACGTATTAAACCATATTTTATTACACTAGTATCCTATAAATTACACTAGTAGTAACAAACACTACTGATGAGATATATATATATATATATATATATTCCCAACAAAACACTAACTGTTTGAAATTGTAATAAGGACAAAATATCGGTTTATTCATAAGACACATTGCATAAAAATATGTATTTACATAATTTAGTTTAGCTAACATACTTGTTAATCTACTTGAAATCACTATGATATAACTACATTGAAGACATTTTAAATTTGAAACATACTATACAAATGACTGTGTTCAATAACAAAATAAGGCACAAGAGTTGTAGATAATATTACCTATATTACGAGTATGCTACGACCTATGCCGATTACTTTAATTTTTAATAATTGTTATGAATTTGTCCTTATTTCGTTCTTCGTACTAACTGTTAAATAAATTTATTAATATGGAACAGTTGAACTTATGTCTATTATAAATGTGCACAATATTAGTCTTACATTTCTTATAAATTATGCAGACAGTATTAAAATAATACCGACCGTTAGAATGTTAAAACCAATCGTAGCTGCTTTTCGTTCGTGCCTTATTTCTACTGCCCTTTTTTTTATAGTGAGGGTTGTAGCGAAAATTAACTAAACCCTTTGAGCTATTTTAGCGCTATTTTTGAAGTTATACTTCTTTAGGCGCGTTATGAAAAAATGATGGGAGTGAAATTTTAAGATGCGCGCGCATCATTGTAACACAAAATTAACAGGTTAAAGCTGCCCGCTTCAAATTCGAATTCGAATTTCGAATAATGAGAGAATTTATGTTACACTTAATGTAAGAAAATAAATATTTATTTACTTTATTTATTTAATTTTTAAAATTTAAACTGATCTATATTGACTGTGTTGACTATCCTTTTCCAGTCCTATTATTATTTCACTGTAATTAATTATTTGCACGCAATTAAAAACTATTTTTTAATGATGCCAAAGAAGTATACTTCTCACGCGCGTACATAAGTACACGCACGATTTTTTTAATGCGCATTCCGAATAAAACTAAAGTTGGAACAGTTCGCCGGTTAGTATTTGTTCAAATATGACGAATGAGGATAGGAAAATAATTTTCATTCTACCCGTTCGCTAAATTCAAATGCGGCCTTTTCATTACAAACTGTACGAGCATAAAATTGGCCAAATATTATGCCAAAACGTGTTTTTTGTTTGTATGCGGACCTTGATGAGATACTTTGTTATCGATCTATTCGGAATCGGTAAAGTAATTACGAGGCTTATTCATGTCTCGATTGTTTTCGCTCGCATATAGAAAATCATTCGATTTATATACATATGTGGATTGTTTACAATCTATTATTATTTACTGTGGATTATTTTGACTTGAATGAACACGTTTATAGATATTGGTAATTTAAATTTTAGACCCAAATATACTGCTGTCAAAATCTAGCGGCTGCCATTATTTGACGACTTCGAAACGCCACAGTACAATTGTTGCTGTTTTGCTTTTAAACAAGCTCTCGTTTGATAATTCGACGGGGAGTGAATTCATGACATTTTTTTTTAAGGCAAAATGTGTTGGAATTCGTTAACGGCGATACGAAAACAAAAAAAAAAAACTATACACCGGGCGTCTATAATATATGTTTAGATAACGTTATTCCGACCGGGCACATACAAGATTCTGTCGGGGAATTCGAGTAAATTACCGGGAACGTTTCGTTGCGACGCACAAATCGGATGGAAAATTTACATCGAGGCGTTCACTGTCGTGAAATCTTTAGAGGCAATTTGTGAAATGCTTGCAAGCAAACCGGTCTGCTTCCCGAACTGGAAAATTTCACCGCGGTTGAGATTTCAAAGTTTTACATGCGTCTGTTTGATTGAATTAAAACACTTTCTTAATATTAAGCCCCCTCAAATGATATGCCTATTAATAATGAAACAAATAAGGACAATGTAATTTCTAATTCTAATACTTTCTGTACACCATTTTGATTCATACGACGTCTTCTATAAAATTCAAATTTCAATTTCGTTTTAAAAGGTTGCCGCCCTTCCATCAATTGCGAGTTTACAGTGATTGGACAGGTTATTTGTTTTTTAGAGATCGATGTGAAAAATGTTAAATATACCTTGTATATACTCTTTATAACGTCAAAATATCAATATTTTAAACAAGAAAAATGCATTTCAATTTCGAAAATTATACCAATATCATAAAATTATACGTCATTGCAGGACCAGCTCGACGATAGGCAAATATAAAGCTAACTTTGCTAACTGTATATATTATCAGCTAATGATGCTAACATTTGATGCAGGTGTCCGATATTTGTTGATGATTTCATTTCTGTTGTTGATGTTGACGTTCATCAACTCAATATGTTCATATAGGAGAGAGCGGCGCGGTTTGGGAAAAGATGTAGTGATTAAAGTAGGAAAAGGTGCGTTGCGGTGGATTGGCCATCTGGGAAGTATGAACGAATGTAGATTGACAAAACAAATCTACAGAGTGAACGTGTGTGGTGGGAGGGTCCGCAACGGTCGCCTTAGAAAATCCTGTGCAAAATTGGTGGCATATTAAAAAAATGCTTAACTTTGATCACTTGAAGCCGACGAGTGTACATGATGCGATTGACGGATTTCGGCGAAGCAAGAGAGATATGCGAAGATCCGTACCGTATGGAAATCTATAGTCTCTGCCCACCCTTCTGGAAAATAGGCGCGAACTTACATTTTACTATTATATGGATTTGCATTGCGAGCAGATACGAGGGTCAACGGCGGCTTCGCATGCTGCTTTAACGCATCAAGAAAATAACTGCTATCTTGGCTTATGCCAAACAAGCCGTACTCAATAGATGTAACCAAAAATGTATAGGAACGAGGGGTTTCAATGACAGTTACATTAAAAAGTTACTAAAACCATAGTCAATGTATTTTGAAAAATCCGCGATAAAAGTATTTATGTTTTGTGTAGCTAAAATTATCTTTCAACTTCATTATTCAGGCGGAATCACAGTCTACTGTTATCAAGATGACAATTTAGATGCTTCATGTCCGTACAAGCGAAGCCACGGACAGCCGTTAACTTGATAATTTAATGAATTCGATTTATATGCATGATATGCATTATGCAGAAACTGCGTACTTTTTTCATTTATAAGGTCACTCCTATTTCCCAGAAAGGTGCGTAGAGACCACACATTCCCACGTGGTAGCATTTTTGCATACGTCTCTTCACTCACACTCAACTGCATTTTCTACAAGTTAAGATCATACATTTACTTTTTTGATGTTGTCCCATATTGTCTTAACTCGATTATAATTTATCATGTATCACGTTAATACGTTTGTTAAATAAATAATATCCCTCTAAATATAACAAATAATATGACAAATATTTTAAATTCAACAGATACTTTCGTATGAAGGGTAATTTTATACGTTTTGGGACATTTGTTCGTGCAATTTTTATTATATCTAAATGTTTTGTACTGAATTATCATCTGTACTTACGTTACGACAGAGTTATGATTTTTTAATGTAATTTTTTAACGGAACAATATTATACTTTTTGAGATCATTATCAAACGTGAAATGCAAAGGAATAACTTATAATAACATTATCGCATTTGTAATCCTAATAAATATTTAGTATAAATGCTAATTCTGAGTTAGTTATGTTTGCATCGATTTTAATTTTCATCGGAAATTCTAATTAGGTACCGATATAATTAGCCATGAATTGGAAACAAAGCCGAGAACGGGATCGAGATCATGAGGGCTGTGACGATGACGATGGGATTCAATCCGAAGGCCAAGCGTGCGAAGCCGCAAGCCGCCCTACCTACTGCACGTCAGTTAAGAAGTCACTTAGCGACCACATATAAGCTGTATTCGATTCGATTATTTTATTATCCCAGTTCGACCGCGGTGTCTGCGCTCCGCGTGAAGATCCGAGCCTTTTTCTTCAGTCTCGTAAGCGTCATCAACGAACAACGACAGTGAAGTGTTTACGCGAAATGACAAATTTCGGTTTGCATCTTAATTGATGGAAGCCCGAGCGCGCGCCGGAGGGTCGGGTCAAGTGCTGTTGCCGATTAATGAGCGAACGTCGTGCGTGTGCGGCGAACTAATTATACGTTAAAATTAATAACGCGGGCATGCAGCTGACGTTGCAATCGGATTCGTGACGTCGCGCGCTCCTACAGCCTTCCGTCCCCCGCGGGCTGTCGGCCACCTGCACTCACTCCCCGGCGCGACGTGTGAGCCGTGGGATCGCATTAATTGCTGCACTTCGCAGGAATCGCCGCTGTGCTGTTTGTGTTATATGCAAATTCGATCTGACTTACATAAGGATTTTAGTCATAGTAACTGGTTATAGCAGTATGAAGTTATTACAATAGCTATGTGTTCTTGATATGTAATAAGACATGAAGTTTATATAGATCATATCATGTAATGTATTTCTGACAATACACGATTCGAATCAGCCTTTAAAAAGTATATTGTGACGCATGTACGCAGAAGGGTCCGCACTAATGAGATATATCGACGCGCACGCCGCATGCGCTGGGCTGTTACGTAGTTCACCGAAGAGCACGAAATATTGACGTTTTGCGAAACACAAAAGACTCGCACGATTTTAATTTTATAGTACAATTTAATCAGTTACCGCGTTACGTAGAAAAAATAAATAAATAAATGGAATAAAAATAAATTATCTAATAATAATTATAAATTGATATATATTTTTTTAATAAAAATTTACTTTGAACTCAGTACGTAAAAGTGCCGTACTTAACATTGACTTCCAAAAGGCGATCATTATCACATCATATATAAATTGCTTATAAAAGGATGTTAGTAATAAGATGTTCTCTAAGAAATGTCTCATCTATTATTTTAAGATGAATCTAAAAGAATAAAAATAAACGTTTTTATTATCTTAATGCATATTTTCTAGAACAAACAATAACTTATATGCAATTTTCGCGGATTTATTTAAATATCGACAGTGCGAGTTTTTTGGAAACGCGGAGAATCGCTGCAAGAATAAATAATTGTAATTTATTAAACTGTTAGGTGGCTATTCGAATTAAATATGCGGAACAAAACATTTCATACTGTCGACATACAAGCTCGAGCACGGCTCGAGAGAGGACGGCGCAGGCCGCCGCGGGCGCGGCGTCGGCCAATAAAAGCTCGCATGCCGTAAAGATCGCGCAATCTCGTCGGGCGTTTAACAAAAATACATAAAGGGCGTCGGAAGGGGCCGGCCGCCGCCCCGCTATAAAACCGTTAAAGCAACGTTTCAACAGCCGTAAAGAACGTCGCGAGATCCGCCGACAATGTCGCCGACGCGCGCCGCCGCCGCCGCCGCCGCACTAAAACATCGCTGCGCTCTCATTAAACTTATATATGTATTTGTGCGCAACCCTCGTTCGATCCCGGCCTTGCGCTGATGCGCATGCACTCACCCGCAAGTCTCGCACCGGTCTGTTGATCGAGTTAGCTCCGGAGTTAGTGCTAAAGACAATTTTCGGGTGTTTTGCAACTGATTGCCATCGATATGTGAGCACTTAAACTATCAGGAATACGTTTATTTTGTACATGGCATGTTTTGTATTGTATTTTCTACAAGTATTTTTTAAATATGATTATAGGGCGTACATGTATTTTTAATTATGATTTTAAAAATTGACTTGTATTTCATTAAGCAGTTTTGAAATATGATTTTGGTGAATTTTACGACTTTATCTTAGTATTTTATACAATTCCAACGCAACAATGACGTAAGGTAAATTACGTCAGTTAATGAATACATGATATATAATAACTGCACAATGAATTCACAATACGATATTTATTACATTTATTTATTTTAAAAACATACTATAAAACAGTAAATGAGTCATAAATTCGGGGCTAATCCATGAAATTGTATTAGAGTCATTTTCTTTTTGATAATATTCAGTTATACCTAACATGTTTAATGAAAGTTTATATTATAATATTTTTTTGACTATTTTCTTAATATAATCTATCATGAAGAAATTATGTTTAGTTTGATAGTGTACAATACAATATACCTACTGAATTTTCCGTTTCGATAAGATAATTTATCTTGTAAATTTTTATTAAATGAATGTATGTAAATATTTCTTGAATTCATGTAAAGACTTATAGTGTTACAATAATTTTTTACATATTTGACAAATATCTAAGATTACATCTCAAGCGATAAATTTTTCAAAATTATTAAATAGTTTAAAAAGTATAATAATAATTTAAAAATAATTTAAAAAATTCACAACCTATAACAGTAATTAAAATTTGACGACACACGCATCTCATATCGTAATAAATGCACGAGTTGAACATGTTTTCAATATGAAATAAATTCCAGTGACATTAAAATTTAATTTACGTTTCAGATCAGTGGCGTATACAGTTTATTACGAATGTGGTAATAAGAGTTTCTGTTTCATTGCTCACAACACGAATTCGGGGGCACAGTCGAGCTCCGTATGTAAAATACAACAAAACCGCTGTCTGTTTGTAACGTAATAACGGACAAGTGCGTCCCGGCGTGGGGCCGAGGCGACCTGCACGTAACCGATCTGGTGCGAGCCGTTCTGCTCGTATGTCATTTGGTTTTGTCTGTGTGTAAGGATATCTATTTACCTGCATTCAAAAAACCAAAAGACTTTATAAGAAATGTAGTGTTTCTATACGTTATCAAATGAAGAATCAATCGATCGAATAGTAAACTATCGAAGGTGAATAAAACACAAACGATATGATAACAGTTAAAAGGTAACATTCGATGCTCTCGTATTTATTACGTATTTAAATATCAACTTTTATTATAAATTCTTTTAATGGTATTGTTTGTGTGAGAAAGCTTCACGCTACTTTACATGACATATTTATATTTTTCACATTACATATTTATTTACATAACACAGCCATTTCTGTAATAATTTTAACTACATAATAAGTTTTATAAATAGTTGTTTTGACGAAAAGCATTTGTTATTCTCGATTATTTTGTTGCAGATCGCCGTATTTCAACTTAGATTTTATTGACATTATGACGTTGTTGTTTTTAGATAAAATGGTGTCTTATATCAGAAATAACATTGTTTGTATTAGTAAATCTATATTAAGAAAATAAAATATGCTCTTAACGATAAAAATAAAATGATTCGCATAGAAATTAGCGTTCTTACCACGCGTGCATGTTCTTCAGTTCATATATATTTGTGTGTATATAATATATATGTTTGTAAAATGCATTTTTTTCCTTTACATACACGATTTAGTGAATAGCTATCTATTTGTCTAACCAAAAAAAGTTAAAGAAATACATTACGTGTACGACATTGTGTATACAGCCAGAAATTAACTCTTATAATTTCGTGACGTCTTTTCGTCGGTGACCGTGTGTGACATATTCTTATAAAGCTTATAACTCCGCCATAGTTCCATGGATGCTGTTGACATGTTACAGGTGGATGTTCTGTGTACTATTTTTAGTACTAAACTATTTTTATACATTTAAATTATTTTAGTGTGGGATATCGTCGAATAATTCTTCAAGAGATGAATAGAGATTCATGAGCTTTGTGAACTTTTCGGTCACGCGGTTGAAATTTGCTAAACCCAAAATAATAAATAGCACATAATAAATACTTAAAAGAAAATTATTTAGAATAAAATGGCATAATAAGTTTTTTAATTATTTCTTTCCTTATCCTGTCGTCTTAATTCTCTTTTTTTTTCCGATTGCTGTGTGGGATGAATAAAGGTACTGAACAAAGGTCGAAGGTTTGATAAGTTTCTGAACGAGAAAGAACAAGACGAGAGACAGCGAGAACGAAAACGATTAGAATAAAGTCGAAGAGAACCTGTACGAATAAAAAAGATTTTATTGTAATCCTAAGGTTAAAAGACGCTAAAATAAAGTAATATATATTCCCGTGTTCATTCCTGACCTCCGTTCCTACACTTGAGTGTCCACTGGCACAACCAATGAATGGATTATTGTAGTATTTGACAGTGATACAAATACAGTACACGGTTTTTGTTGGACAAAATTATTGAGAGAAATAGCTTTTATGCATGTCGAATCGCAGTTGATCGTTTTGAAGTTTCCACAGCCGAAAGACAAAAACGAACCGAGCTAACGAGCTATAGCGAACCAAGTCACTTAATTTAGTTCTTCGATTCTATATATATGTATATATTGAATTGTTTTATTCATTTCCACCGTCGCGTGTGCGAGTTTAAGGGTTTCAACTAAAACGTCTAGGTATACTTAAAGCCGTGATGACTACGGAACTCAACATTGCCTGTTGTTCGACAGGTATTCATCGATTTTCAGCAGTAGTACATACAAGCACAGTATGGATGTAGTGAAGTTTTATGATTAGAAGAACTCACAGTTTTATGGGCTGCATTATGGGCCATCCATAAATTACTTCACATAAATTACAAGGTTTTTGATCCCCCAAACCCGACCTTGTCACAGGTGGTCACACGTAAATGAAAACAGCAGTTTTTAAAAGATATAAACCTTTTTTCGTTTTCGTATTTCGGATTTGACGTCACAAAGCTTTTAACCTGCTCCTTGTCACATTGCGTGACTCTGTAACGTAATTGATGGATGTCCGCGTAGGTGGGTAGATATAGTTTAACCAACGGCAGTCTAAGTCTCAATATCGTATGTCTGTATGTGGTCGTTCTATTTGATTGATAATTTTTACATGTATAATGCTATTAAACGGCTGGACCGATTACGTAGAAATTTTTTGCGTGTGTTTTAATAGGTCCTGGATGGCTTGAATTTACGATTGGACGGTTAGGCCAAAGTAGATGGCGTTCCTATGCTATCGGAATCTAGGACTTTGTATAATTTGTCGTTGAATTTTTTTTTCGCATATCAGAACATAAAACCTCAAAGTTTTACCCCCTCCTCCCTTCAGTCATTAATAATTAACCGTGAAATTCCTCAGAGAAGTTCATGAGAATTAACCTTCTGAGAGTAATTCATAGTTATGTTTGTATGCTACGACGGCGCCCATCTTGATTCTGGAGTATTTGACGTACGCATCAGTACATGAGCAATTCGCTTGCGTCGTAGCTTGGCGATGTCGCTTAAACATAATATACAGTCAACCGAAACACCGTTTTATGAATCCGGCCAACAGTAGGCGGGCCAACGTTGAGGCAGGACGAGGTGTACCGGTTTCTCTGGCACCTACAGAACGACTCCCGCCCAGGCACAGGTTGCCAGTCGTTATATGCCTTACGAAATGATCCTTTCGAGTGTTGCACTCTTAATAGATATATGTCAGGCGGTCGAGTCCGAGGATCATCATATTATACCCGTGACTCAACAATCGAGTATGCGGTTTCGCTTGTGTTACCGGTCTCAGCTTCTTCTCGAATTGACTTTATTTAAATTCCGACTGGACCATCCCGTTTCCGTTTCTATAATAATTTTTGATACGTATCAACTCTCCGCGTGTGCGAAAATCGACGCGCGTTCCGTCGGAGTGATTAAATGGAGCGTGCACTTAAGCCAACTTCATCTATACTTATCGATCTAAAAGACTTTATTTAAGTCATTTAATTGATATCAAGTTACTATTTCAATATACACAAGTACATGTTGTAATAAACACTGTAGATAAAAAATGTGAATGTGGATGTAAAATAGGAAAAAAAAACAAACATCTTTAAGAATCACCAAATGTCTCACTTCAGAGAAAATCTTTATGTAGTCGTTTTTAATATTTCCATGGAGTTATTTTTGCGGATAAAATACAATAGAGGGAGTTCATTAAGTAGTTAGTTCAATCGAGGCGTCTCTCCGGGGTCGGCTCTGTAATTAAGGGAGAAGTCGCGACGGAGGGGCGCGGGGCGAGCGGGGGCGAGTCGCTTTCATTGATAACAAATCATTTTAATTGTTAATTATCATGCGATTGAAAATTTTATTATACTTGAAATGCAAATCCGGCTTCATTTTACGGCCGGTTTAGGCGCACAGCTTTTATTTCAGAGGCGACGTTGTTTATGGTGACGAAACCTCGATTCGGGAAAGAGAAAAGTCACAGTAAGCAATGCGATAAAGTGAACGCGATTCCGGAAAATAACGAATGCTGCTAATTATTTCGCTTGAAAACGCAGATTTCGAAGAATTGTGTAAGTTGGTCTGAATAAAAAAAAACAAAAGTACTGAATACCAACGGATTGAAGCGTTTATACATTTACTATGGATACAAATAAAGAAAAATGTAAATTAAATTTAGCGTCAGAAATAGCCCTCAACTCGAAATTCCCTAGCTTCATAATGCGTATTACTCGTGTTTCAATTGTTAGCGATCGTGTTTGAAATTTGATATTATTAGTAGCATAACTTGGATTAGTGAAAATTTTAGCATTAAAAAGTTACTTACTCATATAAATATATTTTATTTTAGTGACAGAGTGACAGAGAAAACACATCGAAACTTTACTAGTACATTTTTCAACATTCCTCAAAATGGAACTATATTAAAATATTTGTTTTGAAAACGTTTATATTTAGAAATATCTCCTTTTACCATGGGCGTACCGGGTGGGGTCTACAATATATTACGCCCCGTTTACACGTTCTGACCTAAAAAAAAATCGGACTTGCCTCCCCCCCTAGCTAGGTACATCCATGCTTTTTACTTAAAAAATTAATGTTTGAGAGTCACCAAAGCGATGTGTTTCTATGTGTTTGTTTTTCCTAAAGCGATGAATTCCAAAACTGTTTTAAATACTTGTATAGAGTAACTTGACGCTGATAATATTTTAAAAATACATACATATACAATTATTTTCCGTGTTCAAGATTTTTATATTTCCTGTTTGTCCTGTCTGTTCTATTTTAACTTTCGATGAATGATTTGTAAAATGTTTGGTAACTTCTTCAAAATTTTTATGAATTATATTATTGTTAAGTATAGTCGGTTATGTTCCAAACGAATATGAGTGCCTTTCCTCTTTTTTTTAATTTTCGTGGGTAAATGATGTGTAAAATTTCACTTTCTTTCCCAAACTAAATGCTTTTCTTGTCATCTTTTAATGAAAACATTTTTTCAGCTACCGTCCTTCATGTATTTTCGTGGATTTTTTATTGCCTTAATTTATAATTTCATATGTAAAAACCTTACAAATGCCATTATATGAATAGATAAACTTATTTTAATTATATGGAAATTCTGTAAAGTTTTCAACAAAATATTACTATTATGATAGCTATTGGACTTGTAGAAATAAAAAATGGGTATAAGATGAAAGTGTTTCTGACAAATTCCCTGTTAATATCTATCGCAAAGAATATATTTCTTTTATTTATATTCTATTGAATACATCGTATTACATAATAAATACCTGAGAAAGCTTTGTTCGGAACCTTTCGAGATTGCTGTGAGAAAATAATAACTTTTACTCGGGTTACTTATGTTTGTTTACAACAACAAATATTTGGATACATAACGTAATATCTACAGCGTCCTCTGTAGTTTATCTGTAGTGTTCTTCGTTGTTGAGAATCAATCACGCAGGCAATGTGATTGATTCTATGAAATTCTACGAAATGACTCTAAGCAAACCATCGTTAAGAATTTTTTATGCCGTTCATCTAGGGAAGATATCTTTATAGATAAATTTGGAAAGCTATACCTTATCGAAGTCAAAATTAACATAGAATTCAATAGGATCGTTTTCGTAAATTTTCACTTAACTCACAAGATAACCTGTTCGTTTTCAGTTCGTCTTAAGAAGAATATACGAAGACCGTCCTAAATTATGACTCATATTTAATATTGACCAGTTTCTCTATAGCAATCGTGCAGCGGCACTGGCCGAGCGGCTGGTGCTTTGTCTTTGGCTAAATCCGAGACACAATAGAGGTCGAGGGTCAAGTCCTGACCGCAGAGTTTTGTAACTTCGTTATACAGCTCGCTTATGCTTCAGGAAGCGCTTCGAGACGTCGTCACCGCATTGGTGACAACGTCCCGAAGTCCTTTGGCAGTTCCAACACGAGTCGGACCAACGTCGAGAGCTGCGGGAGATCCAAGTAACTCAATACGAAGTAAACAGGTCGTGAAAGGGTACACTAGGCACTGATGCAAGGCGATAAACACCTGACGCAATAATAGTTTAGTAATAATATGATGTAATAAGATAATATGGAACTAAAATTCTGTATATTTTATTCTATGGTCTAAAAGCTCATGAACTCACAGAAATATTTAATGATATTTGATGCTGTAACTAATGGTGAGTAGGTTATAAACATTCGGACGTGTTTTTACAACATACAAGATTACAAACGCTTTCGCGTATTAGATTGGAATTTACCATTGAACACGATTTTTTAATACGCTCTCGAATCGACGGTGTTGGATTCCAGTTTCGAACAAGTATAGTATGCAAAAAAAAACAGACGGGTCGGCGCCGCGCGGCCTAATTGATCGTCCTTCGCAGACGGCGGATAACGTCGCCGCGCCCCTAAATGGATTTGTCAACCGCTGCGCGAGTAATTAAATAAACACACAAATTGTTTCTTTGGGCGATACAACATCGGCTCCTCCCGGCGCGGCGCTGGGACTAATGACTTCTTTAATATGCAGCGTGGATAATGTCACGCGTTGACACCCGCCTGATAGGATCCATTGTCGAGTTAACACGCCACAGCCTCGCGGACGCCTTAATCGTGATCGTTTGGATGAGAATAATTTCGTAATTAAGCATCGATTTTTTAGACCATTTTATTATTATTATACAAGAGCGTTTTCGCAAAATATTCTATATCATTAAGTAATTCGAGAAAGAATACTGTATAATAAATACAATTTGCTTTAGTTCTAATAACGGATGAAATTCTAATTAATTAGTAAAATTAGATGTATGTATGTGGTAAAGAAAAAAAGTAAATACTAAATAATCACCAATAATTTCATATTTACAAATACAAGGCCAAATATTTTCTTTCAATGAAAAACAATGAAATGCAATAACGTCGTTTTGGATACATTAAATATAACATTTTTGAATGTGTCTTTTATTCCTTAATATAAAATTACCTGACTTCATTTGAAAGGACAATGTATCGTGCTTGACAGAGAAATTAAAATAATGAAAGTTACAGATAAAATTAAAACTTCACTATGTGTACTAGGACATTAGACAACCGTGGTTATTATCAAATCTCATCGATTATCGACGGATAATCTAATTTTTAGCTGTTTCCATTTGTCGACCGCAGACTTTAAAATAAATATAAGAGTTCGTCATATTAAGTACACGCACACAGTTTCTGAACATTAATTAAAATAATTGGCTATAATTACGATTTAAATAAATGGCAAACGGTTAAATTACCTTTAAAGGATAAAAACGTGTCAGCGATAGAACAAACGGCTTAAATACACCGACGGACGCGGACACAAAGGCAAAGGGAATAATAATATTACGCAAATTAGGCGATCGTCTGAGGAGCGGCGGGCGCGGTGGGGCGGGGCGGCGGGCGGGCGTCGCCACCTGATCTTTTTATTCGCCTTTTGTGCCGTTAACTTTTAAAACCTCCCTTTCTGTCGCCCAACAAACAATTTAACAGTCCAACTTCGCCGAATGGACTGTTCTGAAGAGATTTGTTATTCACTCAAAGTTTTAAGTGGCTGTGAAACATCGTTGTCAAGGAATTAAATAACTATTTCCTTAGCGAAATGAAACCCTACGCGGAACCGCTTAGGGCGTAAATTTGGGCAGGAGCATGCGGGGCGAGGGCGACACGTCGCGAGCCGCCGACGGCGCGCGCCCCGCGCCGCCCGACCATGTAAATCCACTGCGTGTACCTTCACGGCGGTAATTAATTTCGGAAGTAGCTTGCGAACTTTTAAGTTAACAGACGATTAATCGGGCATATAGTAACAAATTATCCGTTAGTGCGATAGTTTCATTAATTATGAGAAAAGGAAACTTGTGATAATGCAATTATAAGGTCAATGAATAGCTTAGAGACAAATTTAGTAGATGACTGAACCGAGTTCATGTTGGTAGCTTAAGTAAATATTTTAAAATTATGTCCATCTAATTTTTTTGATTTTTAGAGTTTACACTCGTCCTTTTTATACATCGTCGTATGTGGGTGACTCCCCCTACCCTGGTGTGACGTCACACAATGAACAATATTAATTTTAGAACGGCACTTCCAAAGTTATTTTTCAAAATTAAGTATAGCGTTAAAATTAAAGTTTAGAGTTTTCATATTTTAGTTTACAAATATGATGATGTTACGAAGGTAACGATTCGTCTCCCCCCTCCTCTTGTGACACTTCGTCGACCCCTCCCGACCCTTTAATGTGTGACGTAGTTTGAGGATGGCCTCTTATCTATTATTAATTAATATGTTTACAGAGATCGCACTGGTGTCATGTGAATGCTGACATTTATGTGTGTACTGTATAATGCTCAGTTTACAATGCAATTTGTTCGTATTGATATGTAGGTCACTGAGACAAAAGATAAATGTTAAAAAGAAAAAAAATAAAATTGTTCCCTAGCGTGTTACAACAAAGTCCGGATCTTTATGGTTCATAGAGAACATCTATCCGACTGATCCAGAAAGGTATCATTTGTATAGTAAACTATTTCAAACCATTTTTCTCCGCATTAGTTATTTGTCATATTATTTGCATTAAATTATTTTTAAGCTATTGTATAGCTTTTATCGCGGGCTTTGAGCGCGGCGACCGAATCAAGAAATTCCGTAACGAAAATAAAACCTAACACCCCCCACTCCGCCTACCATGTAGCTCGGCCGAGCGTTCGCTTAACGTGTACATATATGGTACAACTGTACGAAGCTCGCACGGATCGAGACGAGCTGTTCCGAAATCGGACGAATACGTAAGCAGCTGTTTGTGAGAAAGTATATAGGTGTATAGGTATCTATCATATCTTTATAATGCCACACTCACCGCATGTGCCCCGTAAATATACATGTAGGTTTATATTTAAACATAGGTGTACCTATGTACAACAGTGAATAGCGAAAGTGTTTTAAATATGAATCAACAAAGTGCATTTATTAACGAAGAAAGTGATGAAAAACTTGAATTACTATCAAAGAAAAAAGATATACTGCATAAATAAATAAATAAATATAATTGCATGAGTTGATAAAAAATGCTATGCAATAGCTTTACCGCGGCAGTCCCCGAGTGCCACACGTTTAATTTTTTATTATATTCCGTCGAGCCTACTCGGATTAGCAGACATCGTTAAATTTGTACTTTAATCATTTATATAGATAATATAATACTTCATTCTAAATTATAGACTATTAAGGGCCTTTTCAACCTCCTTCTAAACTGGTTTTAACCTTAAAGTCACTCTTAATATTGACTTTGCTTTCCATGTCCTCCTTTTAACGGGTTTTAACCCGAACAACCGTCGAAAGGAGGAAGTGGAACGCAAATTTTATTTTAAAAGAGACTTTTTGGTAAATGTCAGTTTAAAAGGAGACTGTGGCGGAGACTCTAAGGGTTTGGATTTAAATAATATAGATAAATTATTTAAAAATTATAATGTACTCTCTTAGTCGTATTCGCGTTGCATTCTGATTATGAGGTCAACATTTCTCCAAACGGCACGAATGTCGAGCAGTCAACTCAATACAAACAGGGCCAACTTATATTTACACAATTTTAGATTAATATGTATATACATCGAATCATATTTTTGCTTAATATTGACGCAACTAACTAAACCGGCTAATTACACCATTCACCGCCGAGTTCATAAGAGAAAAATCCCGAAACAGAAAGTATGTTGGGAAGCTTACTTTTCCATTACGTTGACCTTAGGCGAATGAGGGCTTTTACTCGGTCCGAGAGAGAGAAATTTCCAAATCCCTAACATCGATCCGATAAGGGCGAGATGTGTCGCGCCCCCCGCGAGCGGGCCCGGGGCCTCCATTAAGCGACGTGTTGCCCCGGGAACCCTGCCGGCTCCCAGCGTGGTTCCGTAGCGTTCTGTTACTCACATTATTTACTCACTCTCACAATTACCGGCCGTAAATCTAGATGACGTAATGAAATAACCTTTAAGCGACTAAATATTTATGATTTCTGACTTGTTTCTTTGATAAAGGATATATATATATATATATATATATAATGTATATAATGTATATATATATATATATGTATGTATGTATCTAGTCGAAGAACTTGATCACCCCCACTGAAATGCATTTTCTTTTTTTTTAATACAGTTATCGGTACTATAAAAGGAAAAGTACATACATAGGCTTCCGGTTATGTCCCAGAAGGACCGGGCGGCGATCACAGATCTTCACTTGTAATTCGATCCTTGGATACGTCTTTTGCTTCATTGATATTCGTCAATCGTTTCATGAAGATCCCGTACAATTGAGGCGGCTAAAAACTTTGACCTATAAGTTTTTCCAGGGAGTAGTACATTTTTTCGAGGAACACCTTCTCTATGACACAGATTCGTTCTAAAGACTCCTTACGCTAGCCTGTGCAAACTTTCAATCAGCCTTTTCCAATCTGGTCACTACATCTTCCTTCTAACCACAACTATTAATCATTAATTTTATTGTCCAGTTACGTCACGAAAAAAAATCCGGTTCGAATACACGATTTAAATTGATTTCTCATAGAGTCGTCAATTTCATTGACATTTCAGGGATTTGGGGATTTTGTTGATGGAATATATGTAAAATTTGGTCTGTAATGCACTTATAAGCCATAAAAATAAACAATAATAATTATATTTAAAATTGTGGAAAATTTAATTAAAAATAGATTACTTCGCGTACAGAAGGTACATTTAACTTAGGCAAAAAAGACTACATCGCGGAAAATGGAAGGCGACAAGGATATCGGATATACAGATATTAAAAAAAAATGCAGAGAATAGAAGGCATAAAACATTTCTGGTTCGTTAGCTTTTACACAGTAGAGGATCGTAATTGAGATAACTGCATTTATCTCTTCCAGAAAACTGTTCGGTACTTTTGGATGGTAGAATTTAATCGAATTATTTTCTGCTGCGGAGCGTATGTCCGGGCTGGGCAAGGTAGCCATGATTTTACGACAAAATGAAATGTTAGTCTTTTAGATTGGTAAATAATAAAAAAAAATGTATTTTACATGACGCCGTGGTAGAGCTTTGTAATAACCCGTCGAGTTGAACTGGGGTCAAAAATTTTAATTCCAGCTAACAAATATTCGCAACAAACAATTTTAAAATTTATTTTATCAACGACCGCTTTAATGAAACATAAGAAAGAAAAGTAAAAAAATTCTCCCTTTTCATGTAACAGCGTGTAAATCTTGACCCCTCTTTTATTCTGTAACGTCTGACATTGCAGATAAATAAGATTTTCAAAACTGCAAACATTTTTGGAAGTAAAATTTTTATTCAAATTTTGTAGACACAAAGATAGTGTTGTACGGTAATAGTATTTAAGTCACCCGTTTCTATGCCGCAGCCAAGTTGGCCGAATATAGTTCTACCATGTAGCTAAATAATAATACAATTGTATCATATTAAACACTGTTATTGACAAACACTTGTCATACCCGTTCAACAGCGTTAATTGGTTAATGGACGACCTCAGACATAATATTGAGAATTTGTGTCACATTTATGTTTTCAGTATAATACAGCATAACTCACACACTTGTGACGTCTGGCCACCCTAGCTAGGGGCATTAATATGAGTATGCCCAGTCGGACGTTTGCTGTAGGCGGCCTCTTTACGCAGCTACTTCGTACGTAATGAATTATATTATTTTTTTTATATTTTAATTTATACATTTAATTCCCCTCAAATTCTATACGATTTGATATGTTTAATATGCATTTTCAAAATATACAGCAATACCTAGTATTCAACCAAAATGATTTGGTAAATTTAAATAAAATAATAGGAAATTCTGTTCGTTAACTCTAATTTTACACTTGTTAATTTATGTTCTTACGAAGCGAAACTTTGACACAAAAAATGTGTCTCGACTGACGCATACTTTTTCACAATTATCAAGGCTGTGATACAAAAAATGTGCGCCGATTGATGCAATTTTTTATTCCAGTTTACTTACAATTATCGTCCCACTACTTGTAATCTAGTAGAATTATTATGATGCAACGGCGTGACGCAACCTTGACAATTGACAAGTTTGCGTCAAATATGCGTCTATTGATACACATTTGTTATCCCAATGGAGGGGAATACAGTAGGAGTATATTATTATTAACTATGATGTAATTATGATATGATAACGTGCTGTTTCAAATTCTCTACATGGAAATTAAGTATTTTAAAATATTATACTATTAAATACAGATATCATTCATACAGTGAACAAAATATTGTATCACTATTCCCGAATATTAAAAAAAGTACATGAATAATAATTGTCGCTTCCTTGTACGCCCACGGTGCGATAAACATGTATTATATTTTTTCGGTTTGGATTTTTTTGTCTTTGTGTTACGAATGCAAATAACGAGCTAGTTTTCATTATAAGCACATAAATCTGTATTAAATATAATATACCTATTAATGGTCCTGAATAAAAAAATGAAAAATGCGCTATTAATTATAACTAATACACATGAATTTATTACTAATAATGTTATTTATCGTTCAACACGAGCACTTATAAGAAGTGACGGTAATGAAAAATTAATGGAATCTTTAGTTTTTACAAGGACATTGTTTGTTTTATTAACTATTGTCTTCGAATTTTATTTTTTACTTCACATTGTTTGAAATCGAGACCCAACGCGCGCTCTCTTGTAACTTGAAACGCTGTCTTATTACATAGTTCCCTCCTTTTTAATTCCTTAGCAACGGCTCACCACTGAAGACTGGAAATACATGTTTTTAGAGTTTCGGACACCTTTAAGACAATCCGAACTACATGTTCGTCATTGACGCGCGTATAATAGCTGAACCATTCAAGTGGTTTTTCGTTGGTTTTTTTTCAACAACTAGTATAACTTTAAAACTCTTATCTACTTTGTAAAGTCGGGTAATATCTACTGAACTGTAGCATTTTCATCTAACATGTCTTTATTTAAACAACTCTTTTTGGCAGTCCAACATTCAACTTAGCACAGCAGTGCAGGTCTTACAGCAACTTTACACACTTCGGTTTCAATTGTCATAGGCACACAAGATTCACATAACTAATACCGTATAATAACATCTATAGATCTAAGCTAATATTTATCAAATATATCATTTGATCTTGTAATCAGAAAAATGTTACTATAAAACGGGAAAAAGTAGCGCGGTTCTGTCCATTTACATCCTAAGACTAGTGTTTTACACTAGTCTTAGGATCGATCCTCAATTATGACTATCGCACTATTCGAGGCGATATTCTGATTGCTCTGACATTAAATAAGGTTTTTTATTAATGTATAATTACCTGTCAAGTTATGAGTTACGGATGACAACAACAATTGACAATTTCTATAGTAGAGAAAAATTGTGAAATTTTGATACTACGATTTTTTGTGATTATGTTTTAAATTAGTTTTTTCCCCGTGTGTGGATTTTTTTTCTTATCATATGATTTGGATGAAATAAAATTTGAATTTTGTAGTAGTTTAGTTTTGTAGTAATTTAGTAGTTTAGTCAAATTTATAATCGATCTTTATCTATTCTGTTACTCTTCCTAAGCCTTCTTCCATCATTTCATTATGAATTTATTTAATGTTCAGACACGACTGTTCTACAATTTCATTCTATGCATAGATTAACAATGAAAACATTTTTCCTTCGATATCTTTTTTGCCTTCTATATAATGAGAGCATGATATTCTGTAGCATAATCTGCGATTTCAATGAATTTTCCTGGAAAAATAAATCGACTATATTACAATGAAAATGATTGTTTAACAGCACAAACTGTAAACACCATCACAGCGGGCGGCGCGCGGGCCGAGGGGCAGGGGGGTGTTGATTGATGAACAGGCTATTAGATTCCACCAGATTTAGTGAATTTTTCATTTTCTTTTAAACGGGGCCCCTTCACGTAAATCGATTCCTTCCCCAATTTATCATGCGCTCTAAATACTCCGTCTGACCGGGCCGTGCTCGCGAAATCGAGAGGAACACTCCAAATGAATTCGGCGCTCGCCACCGGGAGGCTCTGACGAGGCACGTTTTGTTTAATCCCTCAAAATTAACTAGACGCACATTTAATGTAAGAGGCGTAGTGCATAAATTGAACTTCAATTTACGAAACTACAGCCGAATGCTTTTTTTTCTGCTACATTAAGTAATTGTATTACGAAGGTGCAATTTTGGTAAAAAGTCAACAAACGATTAACTCCGTAACATTACTTTGAGTAATTCAATGAAATAAACAAGTTAGATTAAGTGAGGTACACCAATCGCTACTAATAATTATAAACTGATTTAGATGAAATTCAATACAGAGATAGTTCGAGTCCCGGGTAAGGACTTAGCCTACTTTTAGTTTGTTTGTCTGTCTGTCTGTTCGATTGTATTTATACGAATGCAACACGCCATTTTTACATGTAAGGGTCATTGTTTGTGTATTTTTCTGTTTGTTTCTCTGTATGTCTACTTTGACTCCACAATAACAACCAATTTTGATGGAATTGGTATTCATTGTCGAGTTATAATTTTTTTATAATTTCTTTTTGGTTGATTTTAATATAATTTCTATAGTTTTGCTATGCTTAATGTTCGTTTTGTTTAGACGAGGGGTGTCTGTGCATTAATTGACAAGAAAATGGAATGGATATCGGAATCAATATCGTAATCGAGAGCGATTTGAAAAAAATAGAGATGCAGGATTGGAATAGACTGTACATTTAATAAAAGTTAATCGGAACTAATTGAGAAATCGGAACTTAAATAGATCGATAGAGATCGGATAGGCATAAATGATAGCGAGATTACTTCTTGATATAGAAAACAAGGAATTATTTCGGGCGGAGCCACGGCAAAAGCTTGTTATATATAATCTATGGTAGTATAAATACGTGAGTCAGTCTTTCAAAGTTAATTTTTCTTTGTTGAGGACGAACCATGATATCAACACTCTTCCTCACTTTACGTTGCAGTTTGTAAACTATTTCGGCTAGTAATTTGCTAATAAAATTATTACTGGTTCAAAATTCTTTGTGTGTGTTTTTTACTATTGTTTAGAAAGTTACAGTTTGTTAATTTTTAGAGACCCCATAATTGCTCCGATCGGATCAATTGTTCACCTGTTACACAAACTATCACACTTCACAGCGCCGGTTAGCCGCGCGATTTTCCGCACGACAGCCTACTTTGTAGCCGCAAAGGGAAAACGTCGCGGCGAAACTTACACACGTCGGGGGGCGTTCATCAGAATCTTAAATGGCAAATGAATTTTGTAACGGGCGCCATAGAGGCCTGGAACCGCTCTCCGTCGCCGACGTCTCGGATACCGCTGGCGCGGCTGAAACAGAGAGACGAACGCCGGAACGTACTTGTGAAGCTGCTGTAAATCGTTCGATAACTGTCGCCTTTTACTGAAACGTTTCATGTTCGAGCGTCGCGATAGGAAACCGCACGAGTACGCGACATCGCCGTTATTCACGGCGATTGGATACTACCGTCCGGTGAGCGGCGGCGGTTTATCGCGTTTGTAGAGACGGCGAGTTCCGGCAATCAAAACTAGTAAGTGGAAAACCGCGACAGCGCAGCCCGCGGCCGTCGGGCGCAGGAGCGCGGGGGCGCGGGCTGCGCGCGAGCAATCAGTACGAGTGCGAACAGTTTTTTTATACGTTCGGAGGCGTTTCAATTTCTCAGTTCAGTCGGTCTGTCAGGACGCGTGAGCGATGTGCGCGTCGAGTCGCAGTGACAGTTGCGGCGCGGCGGCCCCCCGCGCCCCCGCGCCCCGCGCACTACCCTTTTTCCCGTATTCTCCGCTCGCCCCGCGTCCCGCCGGCCGCTTCCGCAGTCCCGTCCTCGCCCGCGACATCCCGAATCAATTAGTTTCCCAGGAACCCGAGCCGCCACTACATTATTCATTTTGATGTCCGATTCCTCGGATTCGGTCACGCGGCATGGTTCTCTGCGGTTCTTAATCCTATCGATGCCGAGAGATTTTTCTGTAGAACTCGTTTTGTTTTCTTAGCATGCACATGAAGTAAGTTACCGACATGACAATTAATCGCAATAAATGTAGTTCTGTTCCTAATAGGTTTTCCTTCGCTGTATTGTGGTGCGTATTTATTTTACGACAGATATAGCGAAAATGTAATTAAAGTTGAAACGTCTCAAACCCAAATCAGCGTCACAAGTCGGCCATGGACGTTGTATAAAAAAATGTAATATTATAAAAACTAAATGTGCGATCGGGGACCCCGTCAGGAAGGAAGTTTTTTTCCATTGTAAATAATGCAAAGTGAAGAATAAAATTAAAGAGTTTCATTTATTATTTTGGAAGATATATTCATCTGTTAAAAATTAAATATAAAAGAAATTATATGAAAAAATAATAAATACAGACAGACAGACAGAGAGAGAGTGAGAGAGAGAGTCGCATGGAGGATGTAAAACGCTTGCGCAAACTGCGTAAAGGAACTTCGTTCCGATTATTGTACTAATATTTTTTTCCATCGTTATTACGAATTAGTATCACTTCTAGGATTTCATACTCCTCGCTGAGAAAACTGAAAATTTTCGAAAGATTTGGGTAGTTGTTATTTTGTATTGAAATTACATAGTAACTATAATACGGAAACTATAGGTACTAAACTCATTTGAACTGTCTTTAAACTGAACTCTATTTGAATTAGCTTACTTTAATATGGCTTACTTTAATATTTTTAATTGTATTCGTTTAATGCGACTTTAACTTTTATATAGCAGCTGGTTTACCAATTTAGCAATTGAATTAACATTCAGATTTTTCATAATATAACAAATCGATTTAAGGATGTGACAAACACTAAATTTTTCTAAACTAAACATATCCCACCCGTTTTGCGCCTATTAAATAAAAATTTATCGTATTTGACAGCGTACGTTTCTTTTTAGATTCTCGCCAATTTTCTTTGTTCAAAAGAGAACTATTTATACGGGCGACGGCTTAACACGTCGCCGTGTCGAGACGGTCAGCAAATTCGATTGGACGGCGCTGTCGTCTCACGTAAGTTGTTTTATAGGACGTGCCCGCCCGCCCTTCGTCCCGATAGGTATTTGACGGGGCTCAATCTGCCGCGCCAACGGGAGTGGCCACTCCGACCACTGGAAGGCTCCGAGGTGGCCGTCGTCGCGACTGAGTTGGATCACTGTACTCGAGCAGCGCTCCGAGGACGTGGATCTTGGGTCTAATCTCGTTCGAGGTACAATTCCTTGAGGGTCATTTTTCGTCACTTCTTTTTTTTACTATTTTAATGTGGTACCTCTATGTTTTCTTTTACTATAGGGGTCACTTCGTGAACAGGAGCTTATACGCTAACGCCATCTGTTGATGCGTAGGCGAACGAAGTCAGTAAGTATGAGATACATTATATCGACAATTTGCTAGCGCTTGGGTTTGGTTTGACACGACACACTTCTCACGTGGCGATGAGTGAAATAAACACAACAAACATTTCTACGTATTCCGAAACTGCGTAAAAGTGTTTGATTTATTTATATATGCAATCATACCTCAATGTTGCATAATTCCGGATCATTTGGAGAAGCAAATCGTGACGTATCCACGTAAAATTTACGGCTGTATCAAGGATAGGGACAACAAGCGATTTTTTATATTTTTGAACTATATTATAAAATTATTAATTAAAATATTATATATTTTGTTATCGAATAAACATCCTCGGTGTTGAAGAATATATAGTCCATAAACACACTTGTTAAATTAATTACAATTGGAAAAAACGGTTTTCTGTCTGCAATAACGAAGCGGTGCTCGCTGTGTAATGATAACGCGTCAGCAGGAAAATGGCTCGTGAGCGTTTGGCGATAACGATTCTGTTACGATTACAGTACTTACAATACTCATATCTAGGTCGGACGTCAGATGGTTGACGTCTCCCGACTTATTTCGTTGGCACCGTCCAGTATTTCCGTACTTCGGAAGACACTACAAGCGATCGGGATAAGCTGATGTCGTGCAGTTTTCGAGTCTGATCGGAAACGACGAACCTCTTGGCCCACTTGGATCACTTATCCACCAATCCATATGTGATAATCAGCAATAATTATCACCCACATGACTAGTACATCTGAATTGGAGTATGTCCCTTCAACGGTATGGATTATAATAAATTAAAATAAATATAAAAAAGTTATATAAATAGTTTCCAGTATTAAACTATATAAACAGTTTCTAGTGATAATGCAATTACGTTAAATATATTATCACCGGAAATATATCTAGTGTAATTACATTATCACTGGACGTGTAATGTAATTACACTAAATATATATAATGGTTTCCAATACCATTAATGACAGTGGAAAACTATATAATGTGATACTGACTACGGATACAGGTTCAACGACATGTACAGATTAAATAGAAATTGGAACAATTTTTAGATAGTACGTTATGAAACGTTTTATGTCTGTTACAAAATAAATTGTAGATATTAAACACTAATGGGTGGTCAAATCAGTATTTTTATATGTAGGCCAATAAAAAAAAACATTATAATGCGTTTGAAGCAATTTCCTTCCCAAATGGCGAACCTAAAAATAAACACATACGCCGCCTTATTCTTGCACGCTAACCTAACTTTAAATATAAATCAGAAAAAAGGTATCTAGTATTTTCATGTCTTGTAAGTATAAGTTATTGCAAGTTATCGTCTGTTACGTAATGAATACAAGTTTCTTCTCTCTATGATCGGGAAGTGCGCAAGGTAAAATACAAAAGCATCGTGCACGAAGGTGGGGTAATATTCAGCCCTTGCTCAGCAAATAACTCCGTGAGGCCGTCAAAGGCGTAAGGGCGCGGGCCCCGCTTCCGCCGCGCCAGCACTCCGCGCTCGAGGGCCGTCGACGCCGCTGGCTTAGCACCTAACTCCGACTGAAGTTTCTCTATCGTCGTGACAAAGTAACGCGGCCGTTCTTGACGACATCGATGACTACAATAAATATAAAATGGGTTCTAGTTTTAACTTATTGCATATAATGATAAATATTGAACATTTATTGCTCATTGAATTGCTGTAGTAGAAGTTGGTACTTATAGATCATATAAAATTGATATGTCTTACAGTATAGGCAAAACAAAGTATAAAAATAAAAATAATTCAATGTCAAAGAGTTTTGAGATTAGATTCTGCAATACTATTATAGTAAATTATATTTTATTTTAAAGAAAATTACAACGTATCATCAACGGAGACAATGCTAAGCGGATATCCACCGTAAAGCGCGGCAGAGCTTTTATTTTAATAGAGAAAACTGCTTCCGTTTTCCAGTTGTGCTGAAAAAAAGACGGCAAAGAATCCTCTCGTTCGTTGGGCAAATTTGAAAAACAAAGCCCGCTTCGAGGTACAAAGGCGGGCCGAGTTCGGTGGAAGGAAGACGCCCACAAAGGGCCCGGCGGCGGCCCTACTTTGTTATCGGCGTTTAAAAATCATGTCAAATCAAGCGATTTTTGTATGAAAGAATCGGCGGGGAGAGCTCTCGACACGAGCGCGGAGGGCGCCGAGGGCCCTCGCGGCCGCCGGCGGCGCCCCCGCCGGCCCGCACACGCCTACTTCAGGCCTCGTCGAGGCCGCTGCCGATCCGTCCACTCGACCGATTTTTCGCGATTTAACAGTCGAACAAAAAAATTGTATAATAAACCGTCTCACAATAGAGGACCCCCTCGAGAGGGAAGCACTCACGGCATTCTTCGTACAAACCGACTTAAATTTTTGTGACATCGCTACAATGTTTTTGATTACGATTTTTCACTTTCATTCTGTAGAATCTTGAATTTTTTTTTTCCATACCCAATCTATACCACAGTCGCCCGTCGGACGAATAAGACGAACGATTTGACGGATAATTTGTTGAGACGGGTACGAGAGCTGTAGAAAAGGGTGAGATACGGATCCGAGATGGTACGTCGGTGGGCCTTACCGACACTACGCTTTAGTATGCCCCTTCGAATTTCACGGGATTCGGTGTGAGAAGTGCACCCGTTGCGACGGGGGAGCGGCCGCGCGCGATCGTACTGCAACGGTTAGAACAAGAAGTCGGCGGTGAGACAGACGGTTTTTGCTTTCGCTCGGTTCAGTTGTACAAAAATATATTTACAGTTAGAATCGTTGTGACAACTCCTAGGTCACTCGCCTGATACGCGTTTTCGTTTTGGTCAACTTACCGATGCACGTCTTTCGAATTCGTAGTCGTCGGCGTTCAATACGCCTGAGTGGGAATAATAAAATCTGCAGGTGATTTTAAATACATGAGTCAATCTAAAAGTCTGTAAACCATCAAAAACTGAGCAAACTAGCAAGTTATTTTTATTATTGTTGTTTTTCAAAATAGAACTGCACTGATTTCGTTTTCGGTCGTCGCCGTAGAAAGACGTTTCTCACGCAGATCGTCAGTCAGATTAGTGTGACGACATTTGAACTCGTTACACCAGTTATAAACAGTGGAGAGGGATGGAACTTCACCAGAAAGGCCAATGGAAGCCTGTTAAGACTTTCTTGTTGTCTTAAATGACAAAGAAAGTCACAGAAAATTATTGTACGAAAGTTTTCTCGCGTTAAATTCATGTTGAGGTTACACAATTTTATTTTGGCTGCTAACTTGTAAAAACGAATATTAATACTATATAAATTAAGGTCTCTAAATAGTTTCATTTTTTAAATTTCTACGTATTTTTTATTTTATAGTTTGTGGCCATTTCCAAAAATTTCAAATGTCACCTACGTATATCGTCTTTTATATTACCGAACTTACCATCGTGTCGTATTAAATAGATTTGTATTAAAATTATCAGTTTATAAATGGCATTGACTTAAATATTGATTGTAATTGTTTTGAATACCATAAATACATGAGTCGATTATATTTTTAAAACCTATCACGGATAAGAGTTATATATGGGACGCCTTTTATTTCTGATAACGAATTTATTATATTATAGTTCATCTTTCAAAGGAAAGTAGGTTGCACGAATACCGACTGGCTCTACACTCCCGTAACTCCTAATTCAGACTAGAATGTGAACTCCCCCCTATAATTACGCTCCCTTCGGTGTATCGGGACTTGTCCTTTTCAGTCATTGCGACTGGCTGAAGGTTGAGCGATGATGATGATGATGTTCATCTTTCAAAGAGAAGCACTCGTACTATTAATTCTTCGATGTTATTGGACGATTAGTCATGGAGCAGAGTATGTATTTTGTGAGGGAAAAAATTGCCAAAGGCATGGCAATTTAAATGAGCGGAAGCTCTTAGAAGTAGGGTTAGCTACGTAAAAAAGATATGTAATTAGCAATCATGAGAACGACATTCGTGTTTGAGGTCTTTGGGTTTTAGTTCGTTAACATAGAGTAAATATAAGATTTGATATCGTCATGAATTAGTACAAAAATCATGGTTCTGCCGTTTGCAAAATTAAAAACTAGCTTTAATAATTAATCTATCGAATTTTAATAAAATGAATTTAAGAGTTATAAACTGTTTTCATCTACGGGAATTCATGAAATCGATTTAGTAGTGTTGTCTTTCAAAAGCAAGAAAACTATTTAACGAATGTACATCATTAATCTTTGACAACGACGAAGGTATAAAACATAAAAATAGTAGGCATATTTACAATTTCGTATACTAAGCTCAATTGCCTATTTGTGTACAAAATATAATAGAAATAAACATCGATTGAAAATCGAGAGTGGGATAAACAAACTTATTATAGAAATCGAAATATTAGTTGGGATTTCTTATGGACTACGTCGTAAACATGTTTATATTAAAATTAATAATGTGCATTTTGTCTCGATTAAAATGATACTTTATAATTCAGTTCTCCAATGTTGTCTTTTCATACCGTTTCTTTAAACTGCACTAATTGAATCTTTTCGATCTCGCTCAATTACGATAAGAACAACAAGAAAAATACCAAAGTAGCGCATGTTCATGTCCACAATGCGGGCTATATATATGTGAACAGCAAAATCTTCAAAAAACAGGCCAAGAGCACGTCAGACCATGCTTATTGGAGGGTTCCGAAGCAGTTACCACAAAGAAATGCACTATAGATGAAAAAACTACTTAGTATCGCACACCTATTCTGTGTGCGATACTAGTGTAAAAAAAAGTGCACTAGCAAAACAACGTATCTTCATGGCACATATGTCCTTTTGTTATGAAGCGTAGTTTTTCGCCAATAGCTTAAAACAGTATATCCGATCATTTTAAAAATGATTTTCATTAAAGTATTTATTGCGCGTTATATTTGTGATTTTTATATTTTTCAAATATACGGTTTAAATAGTAAAGTGGGAACACAATTTCTGGTACATTCGGAGCGATTATTTCTGAAAATATTCAATTAGTCAAAAAGATTGTTTAGGAACTTTAAAGTGTGTTCAAAATATCTGTTTAAATATGTGCCACACGTTGATGTTTGCTGAAAAAAATTTTTTTTAGCTTCTGTTACATGTATGGAGTGTCCTCCTAGATTTTTTTTTATTTAACTACTAAATTATATAGCGGCTTATACAATACACCTGTACTCCAAATTTCATCAATATATGTCTAACAGTTTTTGAGTAAAATTCGTGTGACATACGGACGGACGGACGAACATGACGAAACTATAAATGTTCCGTTTATGCCGTTTTGGCTCGGAACACTAAAAATCGGAACATTAACCGGCGCGAATCGTGGAAATGCAGAAGCGGAAGCGGTCGCCGCGGTAACTCCACCACGGCTACCATTTAAATCCCGCTGCGGCTAAAGTTCCTTAACAGCTGGCAGCTCTTTCAAAAATCCATTTAACAAGCACTAGAAACGCAGTCTGCGAATATAAGCGTTTTTATATAGGATCTATAAGGGACATCACGGGATTCCCATAGTAACCACTAGACCAGCTAGAATCTGGTTTACAAGGTACAAACGAACCCGTCGGAATTCGGCGTATAGACGGTCACCGCCGCCCATGGACGTGGACCGTAACCCCGGAGGAGTTGCTTGTGATTTGCCGACCTTTTTCATACGATTATGCTCTTCTCTTGAAGACCCCTTTGTCGAAGTTATTTTAAAATATGCTGATTGTAAATCATCGTATGGTAAATTTGTTGTACACAAATTAGAAAAAAAAGAACAAACAAATATTCGTTAATTAATAACATTATCCAACATTTTTTTTTCATTTGTTTATAATTATTACACAGTTAGTGTATTCGTTTTCGATCAATATTCTATATTGAATGAAAAAAAAATTCAACATGACTGCTGAGAAACTGCTTTTTAACAGATTTAAAATGTCCAAAAACTCTAAATATTTAACGTTAGATACAGTTATAGTATCTTAATCATTCAAAGGTTTAGCTTTGCGTTAGCATTGATTATTGCACTCGCGTTCGCAATCATAACTGTTTTTAATAGCAATCTCAAATCGATCGAACGAAAGATGGGCACGTTCAGCCATCACATCAATATTCCCATGATAGATTTTTACCAGTAAACGAATGCTCCGAAGATTTCCGAGCTTACATATGTGGCAAAGTGAAGGGCGCCGTACACTACCGACATATCGGTATTCTTCAATAAATACATAACGGGAAGTGTCTGCCGCGTGATTGCTCCGTGCGCGTGTTTACGCGCGCTTAGCATTTTTATGGAAAACGTAAGATTGTCATTATTACGCTCGAGAAGAAAACAAACAGCGCCCTCTGCGGAGGAGAGTATCCTCTCGAGGAATGTCTGTCATCGTACGATCGTCGCGTTATTTTGACACTTGCGGATTCGTCTGCGCAAGCGTCGAAGTATCCGCTTGAAACTTCGTGCAATTACGTCCGTCGCGCCGATACCCATTTCGATCCGGAAACCGTTTGAGATACCGTTCTCGGTTTAATGTCGAGTTTCATAGTCTGTACTTTATGTTATTGATAACTCATTTCTTATTCCGATAATTTTTTAATCGGTTGCATAAATAACTTTGCTAATTGGAATGTATTTATTTTATGCATAAATGTTGTTTACAAGTATCGTCCAAAGCCTAATCTGTGTAGTGATTTGGATTTAGTCAAAACCGCATTTGACTTATTTGCATTTTATTCCACCAATTATTGTATTTGCGTTAAAATCCATCTATTTACTCTTTCTCGTGTATTATTTTACAACCCATCCCGCTAATTGTGGTCTGTAGTATGCGAGGATGATTTTGACGCAAAAAGATGGTAAATTAAAAGTAACAGTGTTTCGGTTATTAGAATAAGGAAAAAATCTATTTGCATTTGCTAATTTAAAAGAAATGTAAAAGAAAGAAATGTCACATGATTTTATGAAAATTCACTTGATAAAATGTAGTTAAAACTTTTAATTTCTAAAGCATCTTTTAATTTGGAAAACTCATCAGTAATCAGTCGAAACATCAGCGAAGCCAGTGATGGCCTACTTCGAAGGACAGTGTAAGATTTCGAACGTTTATTTTGGTTTGGGGGGGAATATAAATCCGACAAAAATGGAAGATGCGATTATTATCGGATAAATCCAAGCGGTGGCCATTCAAAACTTTCGAATGACGTTTCGACATTGACACTTTTATCTTTCGCCGGGGGCTTCGTCTTTAAATCGAGCTATCAATCGGGCGCGGCCGCGGCCGAGGCGAGGCATCGACGCCGGACCGCGGTCGCGCCACGGCCGCCATATTGGCCACATAAATCAACTGCGCGTAGGGTTGCCATATTTGTTTTGCCATTTTGGCGAACTTTCAAAAATTAGAGAATTTTTAACGTATAATTGAAGCAACTAATTTAGCTTTTCTACTTTCATACAACGGAACCTGTTTCTTTAGTTATATAAAAAAAAAGTTCACCATGCGAAAGCGTTCATTAAAAATATCCATTTTGGCTTTTTTATAAAAGACATTTTTAATTCTTGTTCTTACCGACTTTTCATAGTGTTGACATTTTTATAACAATAGAAAAAGAAACACTGTAACTTCGCTAATCTCATATCAATATAAAATATTTGGCATAAAATAGATCATTTCCTATTTTTATTTTCAGTTTCACAGGATACGCGTGTATCGCTGGATAGTTTTCATAAATCAGTCAGATAAGCGTCGAACATGTGTTATAGCAACAGATTATATAGAGTCTAAATAGAATGTAACGTATGTTGTAATGACATGTGACACGATCTACATTATTATAGGCTTCATTGCAGTTTTCGGTCCGTTCAAAAATTCTCTTACGCCTATTTTTGTCCACGACCTAATAAAGTATTGTCTCCATGTGCAATTTCCCATCGACATTGGGGCTTAAACAGGAACTTTTGGGCTTTTTATCTACCTATAGATCTGTTTATTCTCTGTCGGACCCTCTTTGCGGCAAACTATTTAAAACTATTAATCGGAATTTGATGAAACGGATACTGTAATAATTAATCTTTTGATTGATATTTAGGATAGGTTCTATCTTAAAAAATCAAAGTGTGTCCGTCGGATCAGAAATAAAATTTTATATTGAAGTTTGTTGATTTATACGTCATAAATTTGAAAACGAGTTATGAGTACTTTTTTGTAAAACAATATTTTTGGATGAAGCCAATCATTATTTTTTTAACATAAAATATTTATAATATGATAAAAGCAAGAATGAATCTTAAACTTACGTAAAAATAAGACGTAAATTCCTAAAATGAATGTGATTAAAATTGTTTTATTATTTATCAGGTTGGAAAACATTATATGAAACGATCCATTAAAACGTTTCTATTTTAAATGAACACTCAAAGCCTTGATTTCCAGTACTACTATATTGTGAGCTTATTCAGTTACCGATGTAGTAAAGGTGCTTAGATTGACTAATACCCATATTTATTGTCTAAATATATTTCAATATATTATCAATATATGATACAATATTCATGTAAGGGAGATAAATATCAATGAAATTAATTTTAAACAGAAAAAACGTGTGTAAATCTAAAAGTCTAACCTTGTCAGTCGCAAAGATGAATAATGTGATTGGAATATTTAACATAATAATAATTATAGTTAGGCAATCAATGTAAACCATTTACATGTTTAGCGCGAAATTTTAAATAGCCTATTAACCCTTATGTAAACTTACTATAATGTGTTCGATTCTATGTGTTTTTCTGATATACAAAGTGCACATGACGTTTTCCGACAAATGACTGCATCATGACTATCGGTAAAGTCGTCATGAGTACGTTATATATTTCTTTATTACATGACAACAGTAAAGCAATAACAATAACGCAAAACAAAATATGTTAAGCTCATATAATGACGTGTTTTAGTAGTTATTGTATTAACCTATAAAAATAAAGAAATTTTTGAATTTGAATTCAAATATTTAAAAAAATGTCATCCGTAAAAGACATCTTGTATGTTGACGAGCAATTGATCCTTGCGTCTTTGGCGTGCGTGTTATAAGTGATGGTAACCAAAATTAATGATTCCGTTGAAAAAAGTGGTACGAAAGTAAATGTAATCAAGACTGTAATGTATACGACACGTTTGGAGCAGCTTACAAGAACTTTAAAAAGTCAATATCTAATGAAAATTCATTTTTCGAACATCGGATTGAAAGCGATCACTTCTCGAATTATTGCAAAAAAAAAAAAATTTTTTTTGTAAAAAATCGTTGTCTGTAAAGTCGGTTTATGGACAGTAGTTTGACGTGACAACGTCATTGGTCAGTTCAACTTGTTATTCTGAATGGATGGTTATGGCAAGTGTGAGGTTAAACATCAATATTTAACAATGTTTTACGAGCGACACAAGGAGAAAAGTTAATTGTTTATACTATCAATTATATGAATCTTCATTATTTTTCAGTCAATTGTAACATAACCTATCATTACTGCTCTCGCCGACCGAGGCTACTTTTTAAATAATAAAAAAAATAAAAGAATATAAAAATGAAAAGATTAAACACATAAGCTTGAACAATGAGATTTTTAAATGCAAGAATTACTTACCATTATTGTCGCAATATTAAACACACATGAAAATCACAATAACATTTCACTTCACTTTATAAACATTTGACGAAAACAGTTCACGTGTATCTTTTGTGCTAGGCTGATCGAGTAGAGAGGAGATAGATGCAACACGAAACGAACTGAGCCGACCACTCGAGCCTCGCTTGCGGAACGGGACATCGAGCGTAACGGGACAATGACGTCAACTTTTTCGTGCATGCAGCCCGTAATATCGAGTTATTAGACGTTGTCACGTCAAAATTGGAGATAATTCTGCACAACACTGGAACATTTAACATCACATCCGTCCCTAAATTCATCATGACATGTCGATTGCGACGACCTCTACGACGAAAAACAAAAGTGATTGAAGTCAAAAACTGCAATACCAAAGCCGAAAACGATTATACGCAGTACGTATTTGTAAATGAGCGCGCATAAAACACAAGCCCCGACGCCGCGGTGCTGACGGCGGAGGCGCGGGGCGGCGCAGGGCGCGGCCAGTGTCGGGTGTCTCGCTGTCCGTCCTCGAATAAAACCAAGAGGGATTTTTCACCACTCGAGCGGTCGGCCGCTGTACGATATTCGCTTTCTTGCGGTGGCGTCGCGTCGCCGACTCCGAGCCCTCGGCGTATTGACCCGTCGGGGATCCCGCCCCGACTCCGACGTGCGAGCGCCCCGCGAGTCGATCACTCCATCGGGAGCGCATTGAGACTTATCCCGAGTCTCGCGGATTGTACGAGTGAGTCTCGGTTGTTCGCGTCAAGTTAAAAAAAACACGAGAGCTTTAACCGCTTAACCGTTTTCGAGGTTATATGACGAGTTGTCACTGTACGGTTTACGTAGCCGACCATGGATTTAGATCGCCGGACATAATATATCTATAACGAGCCGTTACTCGTCGGTTTCGCTGGGCGTTAATGAGATGATTGTGTCCCACAACGACTAAAAATGTTTCCACGGTTTCACGCGCGTGGACGTACATACAATGAATCGCTTCGTCTTTTGTATAGGTCGATCTCGCCACCGGTCTTGGTCCCGATCTCGATCCTGATCTCGATTTCAAATTCGGTGCTAATGTCCGGTCCGGTACCGGTTCCACTCTCGTTTCTTGGCCATTTTCTAAAAATTGTAACAACCAACTAACTGACAAACTAAAAGTATTCTATGCCTTATACCACAGGACACGATTTCGAACTGTTGGTCGGATTGCAATGCATAGAATCGATTGCAATCCGTCCGAATATGCGATCGTGACTGAAGGACAAACATCCAAACAAACAATATACTATAATGGTGTTACTACTATAATTATAAAGGTAAAGAGAATAGAATACAAGATGACATTTTAAGAGTTTGTATTTAATATTAATATGTTTTACAAAAGTTCTCCATGTTCGATGAAGTGGTCTGAAACTATCGTTTCATCAAATGTCCCTCGAAATGTTTATGGCCCGAATTCAGCTGGTCCTTTTTATCAATGTTTAATTTTAGTAAGTTATTTTTTCGTCGCTCAATATATTATTAACATTATTATTATACGACCGAGTTTGACAACGGGTTTAACGACCGTAGAGGTGTCAGACAGTGATGTGTAACGTCAACCTGGCTATTCAACCTGTGGTTATACAACCTGTTCACGGACATCCGTCTTTAGAATTTGAAAGAGCACGAGTGTGGACTGAGGATGGGTGAACTATCTGTCGAGTGCCTCCTGTACGCCGATGACCAGGTAATAAGCTTGCGCCGTCGACGTGCGAGTTGTAGATAACGGTAACTAAAGTTATGTTGGGAATGATTATACTGAAGAAAGGGATGATTAAATGTCAGCAAGACAAAGGCCATGGTGTTTGAATAAAACAAAACAACAACGGAATGGAGTATAAGGAAGCGAAAGCGTTTTCTACTTATCGTTTTGAACTACCCATAATGGAATTTCGGACTACAGACTTATGTAGGCATGGCAGTAGAAACATCAAAATGGAATTAAATCAGAGGAGATGCAATCCCTGCGTGGTTTATGTAGTGACTAAAGCAGAAGGATCCATGTCATATGTGGTATGGCGATCTAGAGAGGTTGAGTGAAAGGAGACTGAATAAAAAAAAATTATAAAGCGAATGTGAAATGTAATAATGGCAAAGGTTGTATTAAAAAACTTTATAAGACCAAATTGATGGTATATTGAAGAATTGTCATATTTTGAGCCCCTGAAACCGATGAACTTGTTGAAACTATTGATGGATGTCAGTAACGTGAGATATGCAAAAATTGTAACAATATGGAAATCTGTAGTGTCTACCTTCTTTTCTGGTAAATAGGCGTCAATTTATATATATAAAAATGTTTTATATTGAGCCATTGTCCTGTTTGAGGAAGGGCTGTCCGTTATCGAAAATACACAATATATTTTTGAAATTACGACCTTTTTGGCGCATTAGAGAAATATAAATATGAAAGTTAAATTTGTAGAATGTCACGATTCGCGCATGCAATTTCAGAAAATTTTTAACAACATGAGATTAGGACTTTTTTTGATCGATAAAATTATGAATCAATTATCCGGTCAACGATTTTCATCACCAGCAGAGTCTATCGAAGAGTATGAAAAACATGTTTCCGAGATCACCAGGGAGGAGTGGTATAAATGTTTTTAAAATTGGTTTAATCGCTTGAAAAAGTGTAGTTTCGCTGACGGAGATTATTTTTAGAAAAATAAATCCATTTTAACCATTCATAGTAATATATTCTCCTTCATTTCATAAATTTTCAGTGCGCTCTACGTAGTAGCATTTAATTTATTAAACGCACAAAACTTTGTACATCATATATGACAGTGATTGATTGATAATATTGTCAAATATTATATTAATTCATTCGGGCATTCGTACCTATTGAAGAAAGCCTTGAACTCATTTTTAAAATTACCTACTCGATCATTATTTACATATAGTGAGTTTGCGGGTGGCAATAAACCGTGTTTATTGGTTTTGTATAGTATTCGGTCCGCTTTATTAATTACGTTCATATAGCAAGCAGGTCGACAAGTTCGCTGGGGAGGTCATTTTAATTTCGCAACCCGCAGTTATGACGGTAAATTGAAAAATGAAAAGGATAAGTGGTTTGTAGAATTCAAAAAATAAATTAGTGTAAATCCATGTGCAAGTGATTCCGCATCGAATGGTCAAAATCCCGTACCGATACATTACTAGTTTTTAACTAATGCTCGAAGGAAAAAAAAAGCCGTTCTCAATATGTACATGTGCAAGGTGGTAGTGAGCTGCCGAATGGAAGACGGACCTACTGATCGGCGATATAAGCCGTTGCGACACATGAAGGCAATGTATGTTTCGAGAATCCAAAAGGGATATTATTTATAGAAATTATTGCGCTGATAAATTTTAAGAACAACAATCCATCTCGACGAGACGCCGACACGAGCTATCGATAAACTTCGACACTCAGGCCGGGCGGGTTTAGCAAAGTCAGAGAAGCACTTAACGTAACAAACGCATTTAACAGTTTTTCTTTCCGATCGCTCGCTTTCATCCAATAGCGCTAACCGGCGAAGGAATGAAAGAAAGGAAATTGGCGAACACGTGAAGCGATACGCGGTCGGCGGGGCGTTTCTTTGTCTATCAACTCATTGAATATTGTAAAGGACCCGGTCGTAATTCGTGGGAGTATTCGGCTCGCGGCGGCCCCGACCGTTTAATATCGTATAAAACACGCGCCCGCGCCCCCGCGCCTCCGCGCCCGCTTCTCCCCCCGTTCATATCGGCATGTTATTCAGATTATACACGAATATTTCAATGCTTTCTACTAAATTACAGCGCACGAACTCTTTCGCTAAACGCGCGCCGGCTCCCGCGCCCGCGCTGCGTCGCCATGTTCGCGATATTATCCTGCGCTATTGAATATCGTACCATAATAATAGATAGTTATCCCGTGAGATCACGTTTACTTGTAGTTCTATCGATCCGTTTGTTATGATAGGTTATTTCCGGGGACGCCTCAGATGCCGATAGCTCGTCTGCACGCCGAATGCAACGAAGTCGAGGAGCTTTGACGACGTCGTCAGCGATAAGATGGACCTCCAACAGCTTTCTCATTCAATCGAACCGGATAGTTGAGCAGGTTGAACGCTGTTAAAAGCGTCATCGTCGCATTAGAAGGTGCCGTGTTCGATGCTGATTATGAGCGAATTGACCAATGGAGTAAGTAAGATTTAATTAATTTAAGTTCAATCACATCACTCGCTACGTGGCCCTAAGCACGTTAAGTCGTCAGTACCGGACGTAGTAATCGCATTGGTGACAATATGATTGGTGACAATGTTCGTTAGCAGCCCTCAATCCGAACTATGTCTGAGCGGAAGAAGCAAGGTACAAGTCCTACGTTCAGAAATAAAAAATATGTGGTATGTCATATTCCAGCAGTGGAGTAATTAAAAATCGGACACGACATTTAGTTCACGCTATAGATTGAACAGAGATATATTCTGATTACTTATTGGGACATGTGAATTATCAAATTAAAAAAAAAAATGGTATATTAAATAACAATGACGCGATAAATCTGGAGTCGTGTTCGTCCGTTTGTTTCTACATTTGTATAGAGGGATAATTTCATGCCATAACTATACAGTATCAGTTTCGATGAATCCGCTGTGTCGATTTATTGAACAGTTACTAGTTTCCTAGTATCAAAGCGACCTTGTACCTACTTGCTTACACAACCTCATACGTGTACGCAATTTTCTTTTCGGCATGACGAAATAATGGATCATAAGCATAAAATGTTTACTACCATCGATCAAAAATGGTAAGCGATAAAGGGAAAACGTAAACAGGACGGACCTATAGCTGTATATCTTAAGTGAACAATTTTTCAGCCAACTTTATCTATTGTTCAATCCATAGTTTTATATGATATCATTGCCCTTACAAATTAGTACAACACATTTCAATATTTTGATCATTCGAATGCCATTCCATTCATATTTAGTATTTTGATACTTACCAGTTTTAATATTATCTATATTAGTTGTCTACTTATTTAAAATGGAAGCAGAGTCGCGGGCACAACTAGTTCATTTATGTTTTTGTACAGCCTAAAACGAATGTCTCGTGTACACAAATGAAATTATTTTCGCCCCCAAAGAAAAAAAAAATAGGTCCATACTAAACCGCGGTCGCTTTAAATTGTTAAAGAATGGATTCCCCCAAGTAAATACGCCCGTCTCATTATTCTAAATAAGGAATAAATTTGCTAAGGGAAAACAAAACAATTGTATCCGTTTTGAATGGCCGCTGCCGCTGTATTACTTGATAACATTATTCATTCCGAGCCATCCGCGCGGCGGCGCCACCGGCTACAATTTCATTAAGCGATTTTACAGTTTTGAAATAGTGAACAATAATGTTCAGCAGAACGCACGGAACTCTGCCTCTGTGAAGTTAGTCACTAAAGCGTCGCAATGCGCAATGGCGTAAAATAGATATGCGTGGAAGAAGAAGGCAAGGTCGGGGAGTGTTGAACCTGCGCATTGCATCCTTGGTAGGCAATTCGGAGAGGCAGAGTTTCGTGCGTTGTACTGTAATTAACTAGCACTACGCACGTCTGCGACTCGGGAGCCGCGTGTTTCGCAAGCGTATGGGTGCACGCTTACGGCTTCGAATTCGAGTTTCCTATTTTTCTTTCCAAAGATTCCATGTATGTCAGTTATTGGCAGTGGCGAATTGAGAATGCATTCTTGGGTTGTTGTCGTCTATCGTTTAAGGATGGCCTTCCGTCCGCACATCTCTGTATCCTAAACACGCCTGATTGATGCAATCTACTTTAAGCGGTGATATGAGTCAATTACGTTTCATGTAGACGAGACAGTGATGCATTATAATCATTTCAAAATTTTGTGATTGGTCAAAAGGAAAGGCGGAGGGGACGCCTATGTCTAGGAGTGCATATTCCTGTTTACAAATCTGATCCTCCTATAATCTACGTAGATGAGATTTTAATCTTTGTAAAAGCCTAGATTTTACGATTAATCTGAAATCTCAAAAGCGCTTTCCTGATTTTTACTGACGACTCCATCTCTCTGTAGCTGGTTTACGACATTAAATTACCCCAAATGCTAATCTATACTATTATATAAATCTGTACGTTCTGTTTACAAATATATTTTTTGTCAAATTTTCTGATAAATAATCTTCTTATGAATCAATGACCCTAATTTTAATAAACCACTATTTTTAAAGTGTTTGTCTGTCTGTCTATATACCCTTTTATAATTGGAGAACCATTTGACTGATCTTGATAAAAATTGGTATGCAATAAGAACCTGTAATTGCGTGAGTGATATGCTACTATCTACTTGTCTGTCTGTATATCATTTTATGCCTTTGATTATCGCTATATACATTTTGATTGCGCAAATGATAGATCATATTATGATTTCGATGTACTGAATGGAAAACATAAAAAAATATTCATACTCATAAATGTGTATGAAGGTGTGGGGGTATGGGGGGTATGGCGGTATAATTGTGTGAGTTTGTGTATGTGTGGATGTGGGCGCGTGTGTGCGTGCTTGCGCGTGGTTGTGTCAGCGAAACCGCGTTCATATTTGAATAAAAAAAATATGATTGATAAATTTTAATTGAAACCAATGAAGCGAACGGGTAATGCTAGCATAGTTTAGTTTAGTTAGTGTAGTTTAAAGTCAATCGCATACTGCATTTTAAAAATAGTTACAGTGTAATCTAGGAACAAAAGAAGTCGCTAATGCTCTTTTTTTATATTTCATTAATGTATAAATCTGTAAGCCGAACTTTTAAATGCTAATTTAAGCGTTGGGTCCGTTTGCAAAATAGAAATATTGTACAAGGGCATTCGAGAAACACTTTAATACACCAACACATTAACATCTTTTTCAGCGAATTTAAAATGCATATAGAAAATAATTTAATAGCGTAGGACTTCATCGAAAACTTCCGATTTCATTTTTTTTTACGACAACAATACGCTCTTCACCCCTATCAGCGTTCCGAAGTAAATATTACGTCATTTCCACTAATTGGATTATTTCCGTCGCGACGTCGAAACTCGTTCGCGGGACCGGTAACGTTCGGGATTAATTAAAAAAAAAAAAACGTAACGGTCAAACAAAAAAATTGGGCGTTTAAAATAGCGCCGACTCGGCGTTCCGGTTGTACAGCGATGTCCTTTAATTAGATTCGAACCGGTGTAATCCGGCTTAGGACGGGCGATGCCACTGCAAAAATTCTCAACTAATTGGCTTAAAGCGTGTGACACACACACACACACACCCGCATATGCGCACACACACGGCCGACGGCCGATATCGTCCGATGGCTAACGGCGAATATTCCGCGCCCGCCTTGCGGTCCGACCGTGTGGTGCATAAATGACGTCGCTCGAGGTTAATTATTACCTTTTCATTGACCCACGGAATATGCAAACGTTTGACAGGAACCGTTCGCTCGTTTTCATAATAACTTCGATGTACAACAAAAATCACTAAAGCATTAAAAGTCGGTAATAAATATTGAATAATTAGTGCATAAAATTTGAAATACAATTCATTCCCACGGTTTAAATGTTGAAGTATCTGAAAATGCTGAATTTTCATAGGGCATACGAGAAAGTCGCTACTGTAAATCGTTTAAGAGTCGCTTAATAAAACTCGCTTTGTGAAGTGAACGCTTGGATGGAAGCGTTTGTGATGGAATGTTGATCAACATACGCTTGTGTTTATCCGCACTTACGTTTGTATGTGCGCGCATGCGTACGCATTAAAACGTGAACGTTATAGTGGTTCAATTGCAAACGCTCGCAGCGTTACGTTGGAATCAGTCACGTGCCAGGTGACTAACTCCAAGCTACTTCGCCGACTCGAATACACAAAGTTCCTTAAAATAATAAGTATTATATCTCGTTGTCTCCCCGGTTGTCGGCCGACTGGGCTCGGGCGTTCCGGAGCTTTTGAAGACTTGTTGAAGTTTATTTCATTGTGAAGACGGTGTGAATTATCCGAAGTTAAACGCCACACTGCTTTGCTCGAGAAATGAGATTAATAGATTTGAGGCGGGTTAGATCGTCCAAATGTGTGTCAGATGATTTTGCACTTTAAATGCAATACGATTACATTGCCAAATAATAGTTCGAACAATAATGGGAAGCATTAAAATCATTGTGATCTAATTGACGAGATTCAAATAAGTTTACAGTTTTATGTCAGTTTTCGAGTTGTAATTTACAATTTAGGTATGTAGTTGGCCTATAAAATTTTATACGGAACAAAGTAAAATACCTTTTTATTAATTCGCTTTCTTTTATGTATGTTAGACATAATTTTTTAAACGATTATAAATTATTGCTAGCCTAGCTAAACATTTGGAACCTTAGACGTAGTTCAGAACGGGGTAACAATGCAAAATAATAATATATTGCATTATGTTACATATGTATATATATATATATATATATATATATATATATATATATATATACATACATACAAATCTAAACAAGATTTTAGCACCCGTATCTAAACCATGCATGGATAGGGATCATTATAAACCATTGTTTTTCACTCTATCATATGCTTTTTCCAGATCTGTGAAAATACAACAATATTTAATATCATTATTTCTAAATACTATTAACGAGCCGTGGAAGATGGAAATGGCGGGCTTCACACGACATTTTCGTGTCGGTACGTAAAATACATGATCGAGTTTAAGAAACAGACACCTAAGTTAGGTAGCGGCGCCGGCGCCGGGCTCGCTGACGTGTCGTGGCCGCCTAGTTAAGTTTTAATTAGTAAGCAGACGTCAGCGCGTCACAGTCTCGACGCTTGTCACTTGTGTAAATACGAAGTTGTGAAGTTTTAGCGTGAATTCATTAACTCTAAAATGGTTCAGACGGCGACGTACGGGTTTTATGCCTTCTTTTTCTTTTTACTCACACAATAAAATTAAAACCGAACAATGAGAAAATTATTGCGAAATTGTACTGAGACATCAAGTCACTAATGCATTAATAATATTTGTGTAAAGTGCATTTTTAAAAGATTTATTTCAATGTACTATACATTTTTTTTTTAAATATTACAATCGCGTGATAGGTAAATTGAAACGAGATATCGAATATTATTCAGTGCACAATGACGTGAATCCTAATCATTTTGTTGACAACCACTTACGTGAGTAAAGGGATTATAATCACTCCATCATCGTTTAAACGGACAATGAAAAATCCCATCGAGTTTTCAACGACTTTTCCGATCTGCAAATAATTTTCTTTAAGTAATGTACTTTATGCCTCAACGTAACTCATTTCTTCTTTTTTTTATACACTTTGTTATTTCAAATACCCGCTAGGTTATGATTTCTACAGACACAAACTTCGAGTTTGGGGGGTTCTCTAAGTGAAGTTAAAAATTATTTTTGATCGTACGAAAGTGCGGTTTATCTTTTGAATTGCATTGAATATTTTTTTTGTGGGCATTTTTAATCTTCTTTGTTTTTTGGCATCTTTATACAAAACCTTAAGTCTTCACGAAGTACTAAAATTAAAAGTGTTCGAATTTTCCATTAATAAGTTCATAGTGATTAATGAATAAAGGTTTGTTCTATAGACTAATTGTTTGTCTATTGTAAAATAAAACTGTCCCCTTTATCGATAATGACTGGACTATACATCATACGTAATAGTCAATTTGAATAGAGCGATTTGGTTTTATGTCTTTTTAAATCGTTTCTCTATGATAATTGTTATTTTAATAATAAACTGACGAATATACTTACAATAAATATCGCGTTTATACTTTATAATTTTCGGTACTTCACAAGAAATATTATTTTATCGATTATAAATATATTTATTTTACTATTATGCAATTAAGTATTTTTAACATTTGTTATATAAATGCATGATATGATTAATGACATAGATAAGGCATAGCTATTTCCGGAGCGCTATTAATGTCCTACACTTGATGACACAATCACAAGATACGTCCATAAAGAACGATCTCGTTAGCTCCAAAAATAGTAACTTAACCATAAACATTTTAAAAAGACGAATTTGTTTATTGCGTGCCGTCCTCTATTCTGCGATAATTCACCCAAATAGGCAACGTTAAAATAAAATAAAAAAAACTTATTTTTTTGCAAGTAGGTGCCCCTTTCCAATTGAAGTATTTTAAAATGGTAATTGCGATCTTCGTCTTAATTTAATAAATTACATTCTCTGTGCGAATTTTAAATTTGTGTTTTGACAGACGAACGGATGAACTTGCCACAATTTAGCGTTTCCATTTGAACCATTTTATTACACAAGTTCCCGAGAAGCAAAATCAATAACTTTATTCGATGAGATTAACATTTAAACGTTATTCTTCGTTAGGTTAAGGGACATCGGCAGCTGATTACACACGATTGAAGGCCAACGTATCATCTTTCGCGTGGGCGGTGGAAGGAGCATCGGAGATTTACTTAGTTGTTCCTAAACTATTCATAGAAAATGAACTCCTATTATTCACATTTATTTAGCATTAATTGCATGCCACGGATATGGTCGTATTGTATCGATTTTAATATGAAATCCATCAGTTATTGCCGAACTCACTAATAAAATATTAAGCCGTGTGAACGATACGTCGATACATCACAATATCGATACAAGGACAGCGGCCGACCCATGTCCGCGCAGAAGGCGGGGCGTGCACGATAATTTATCTAGTTATTGCGTCGCGTGCCGTGCGCCCGCCCGGGCCGTACTACAAATAATTCATAGCAACTGGCCTTTGGGTGGTCCAACTAAGTTTTCGACGTAGTTAACGTCGCCGCTATAAACTGTTGTTCCATCAGGGAGCCGAATTGCGATAATTCATTTATGGCCGCCCGCGAGGGCGGGCGGATCGAAGCGGCGCTCGTGCGACGGTAGCACCGTCCGCTACGACGGTATTCGTGGTACGGGTCTACGGCAACGAACGGAATAAAACGCTGGGAACTTCGTGCGAACGCCCGAAGCGAAGCTCTGTCAAATGAATGCCGGTTCCGAATATTATGTAACGAACTTCACGACGTATCCTAAAAAACTACTATACTACTGATACATATATATATTATACCTATGTGGAGAAAGTAATTTTATACAGTAACATTCAAGAAAGGTTATTCCTATAAGAATAAACTCTAGGGAACATAATTTAAGGAAATCTGTAAGGACATTTTTTCTTGGCAGGAACGAATATTTATTTCGCATTAAATTATCCACATTGTGACAAACGCTATGTTAACGGTTGGAACTCAAGTGAGGCGTAATGCGGAGGATGATTAACGGTTTCAAAGGAAAATACAATAATACACGACCGTTAATCGAAATGTTCTAAAATGATGTTTAAAATAGGGACAGGTGCAGGACAACTGATCAGTCAACTGTCAGTTTCACCAGTTTCGTCTGAAGTTATTTCCTGTAGATATCACGCACTATTAGATAATTTCGATAGTAATCGTGAATCACACCAGCCTGGAATTTTGACATCTAGATTTTTTAATGACCATGTGTATTGATCGACGCAATACAATTTTCATCGGTCAAGTTTCTTTTGCGTGTTTCAATTGAGGGGTATAGGTATTCCACAAATTTATTAACAATTCTTCTCACTCACATGTTCCTCTGTTCAATGACGGCACATTTAATAAAATTCAATTCGCCCTTTTAACCTTGACTAAATTTGTTATCCTTTCAGAAATAGCTTATCCCATTTTGAAGTAAAAAAAAAAAAAATATGTGAATAATGTATATGTAAATGTGAATATATTCCGTTAACTTCTTTACCCAAAAAGGTTTCGAATAGCGTAGAATTTTCATTTTGGCAAATGTTTATACTATCGCGCGAAATCCATGTTAAAATTATGCGAAGATGGGAGTGCAAACTCCGCGGTTTCGTGGCTCAGACGTCTGCTTAGGAGGTCAGGCGTACGTCGTTATATGCTCATTCGGGTAAAATTGTAAATTACCCATTAATATTATTATTTATCTTACGATGTCTGTCACGTACTTACGTTTCGATAATTAGTGTGATATCTTTTAAAAAATAAGATGACGATAACACATCTCTTTGTTCCGATTGCACTGACGCCTGTACTTGTAAAATAAATTGATATTCAATGAAGTATAAAATTAAAAATTCAAAGTAAATTCTTAGCAGACCTTCACTCCAGTAGGGTAAAAGTCCGCATTAGGATAACAGTTCGTATTAGAGTAAAAGGGTTATTTATACCGGAATAGCTGTCCCGATATCCTTATGATATTTGATTATAATGTTTTATAGCCAATTCACTACAAATAACCGTATGTTTAATACATAGCCCGTATACTATACCTTTAACCGAGCTATGCAATGGTTGGGTAAGGATGTATAAGTTGTATCACACTGTTAATTTTGTACTTTATTAAATCAACGCATAGTTATAGGACTGCGCGTTAATTACAAGAGAATTATATGTAACTGATGTAATTACAAGCTTCTTTACAGAATCTAGAGCGGGGACGAGATCGGTCTCCAGGTCAGGATCAACACCAAGTTAAATATCAAAATAATATGAGGGCGATAAAAAAAAGGTGGAAGTATTAATTCAATGTGCACACGGATGGAATTGCGAGCAAAAATTTATTTCACATAATGATAACTTTTGCTTGGCTAACTTGGTACTACTCTAAAAATTGTTTTAAACAATTTGATTTGCGTGCAAAAGCAACGGAAGTTTATTATTACCGAAATCACTTTATTTGCCGAGCTCAGAAATGTACCCAAAAGGACTTCATTCGAATTTAAATAATAAATTTTCTACATTAGTTGAATTTCGTTATACTTTTTACATCACGTTTTGTTACAATACCTATATACTGTTTTATATATAAAGTGTCTAAGTTCTCTACAAAATCATTTACTCAAAACAAATCCCTCATATGGACTTTCAACGTCTGTCTTTGCTATCTGTGAAATAGAAGAAATTGAAATTTTCGTAAAATAAATAAGATGTACATGATGTTGCACTAGTTGGTGCACTACGATTTTCGTTGGAATAAGCGAGATCTAGAAGTAATACCGTGCGCAGGCACAGGTAGGACGGGACGCGCCACTCAAGATACAGCGACGAACGGCGAAGGACAAGAGGCATTTAACGCACGCGGAAAGGAAAAAATTCTTGGCCCCAGGATCACTCAGTCCTGGGCCCGAGTCCAGATAAAGATACGTCCAGCGAAAGACGGTTGTAAGTCTTCATCCGTGTAAATCACAATCAGAGCCTTCAATGTGTCGTTACGTTAGGGGGCGCGTGTTCCTTCAAATAATCGCCAGTTACCGTGATGCGGCCGCTCCGACTCCGCCGATACGACGCCCCGGCGCTTCGCCCCGACGTATAATTTCGTCTCGAAGTCGGGCGTCTCGTCGACACCCCATTTGCGGTGTGTTTAACTTCATTAAGCATAATACGCGTCGTTCTCGGCACATACTCGTTTAAGTCCAATCTAAGTTTCGCGGGGACGGGCTTGCGCGTGAATAAATTATTATCGCGCAGTTAACAGACTTTCGGGTCGAGGGCGGGACACTACTTAGTGCACGCGTATCCGTACGCCGCGCCGTGTGTTGTAACTTGTACGTCAAATGGGATGAGTTCATACCATGCCCGGAGTGATTTTCCGATAGAGATGGTTGTGGGCACTTCAAATCTATACGCTTCTTGGAACTTAGACTCTATGAGCAATTAGTAAATAATGTGTTGTAGAATATTTTCGTCCTTCTTGAAACGGCTTGAGAAACTTTAGAAAAATGTTTCGAATAGCAAAAATATCACTATTTATCATTCAAAGGGTAATAATTTGTACTTTGGCCGGAAAAGACGTGAGCTTGTCGATCGATTCGTTCAAATACAAAACACGCAAGTTTGAACACGAGGTTTCATTTCGTCGCTCAAGCGAACGAATATTGATATTTTGATCGGCACATACTAGAAAAAACATTCAGAAGTTCAGGTCTGCGGGCACGAAGTGTCTGTGCCGCCGCACTGATCAATATAGGTCGGGGAAAGGTTATTTTCGTACTTCACAAATAAAAAGTTGCATGCAAAATCTCTTTGGTTGTGCTCTTTGTATGTGACTAGTTTTGATACTGTTAAATAGATGACATTTTGAAAAAAGAAAAGTAAAAAATGGTATCCCATCATTTTTCTATTGCTTTTCTGTCCATCAAAATGTGTAAATCTAACGCAGGAATTCTGTACATGTCCAAATTTTCTTACAGAAAAAGGGCAAAATGCTACACAAGTCGCGAAAAAGATTTGTAACGTTTATGGACTTAATGCAGTGTCGGTAAGAATAGCACAAAACTGGTTCAAGCGTTTTCAGATCGGTAATTTAGATGTCAAAGATGAACCTCGCTCCGGTAGACTTGTTTCAGATAAAGTCTATTCCATTTTGAAAAAAGTAGAGCGGGATTGATGTATTAATTCTTACGACATAGCTGAAAAACTGGGAATCGACCTCAAAATATTTTTGAGCCTTTTGAAAAAAGCTGGATAACCAAAAAACTCGATTCTCAGGTCTTACACGAGGTTATTGTAAAAAATCAAATGAATTGTGTACTCGTTTGCGATTCTCTTTTGAAAGGTAATGAAACTGAACCGCTTTTGAAAAGGTTGGTCGAGGGTCATAAAAATGAATTACCTACGACAACAACGTGCGAAAACAATCATGGTCAAAAGGCAAGTAAGGTACACAGACTATAGCAAAAACCAATTTGACTCACAATAAGTTTATTGGAAGGGCATTATTTATTATGAGCCGGGAAAAACCATCAATTCGGATCTCTACTGCTAATAGCTGAAGAGACTCAAGCAAGAAGTAGAGAAAAACTGTTCGCGTGGCCTTGCAAGAAATTCCCGGTCATGACTTTGATTCAAACTTCCATCTCGGTGTCTGTCCGGTTTGGCCTCGATTACCATTCTGAAAGCGACACCGGACCGATCCTAGCTATGATGCTGATGATAATTGACTTACGGTCCAATTATTATAGATTATAATGACATGGGAAGAAGTACTGCAACAATGAAAATTTCTTGTAATAATCCTAAATTTGAATTTTTAAAAGGCGATTGGTATATCTGAAAGTTGTTTCCGACAATTAAAGAAAAGTCTTTGTAAATCGGTTTTTTTTTTGGAACCCGGACGATGAACGTCGCGAATGAAAATAGTGGTATATATCATAATTCAAATTAAGTAATTTAAATTAGCATCAAAAATGTTCACTATTTAAATAAATGCTCCATAACGTGGGAAATATCTGGCTTTGAAAGGCCACTATCCAAAAGTTAACAATGTTATTTTAAATGCCTAAATAAATACTATTCTATTGTCAAACGTAATTATGTTTAATTTCGACGTTCGCTTATTCCGTGTTTTCGAACGTTGCAATATCGATTTACATTCACAGAAGTCCCTCGATTTTTAGCTCAAACACAGTCAATCCGAGATAGGAGTATCTCTGTTCACGCATTACACGCGAATGAACCAACCGCTTACGATCGCACTGGTGAGTTGTATCGTACAATGTATTATTGAACCACGATTTAAAACAACATTACAGCTGACAAAACTTTATGATACGCGAATGCATAATTCATTAGAGTCATATTTAATGAGCGACACGGAGCACGAGCTCGCCCGTGCTCACGAGTCGGCAAAAGCTTTCAGTGGCGGTCGCCGGCGCTGAGCGCGCGCGCACACGTAATTGCCCCGGTTAACGATCTCGTGTGATACACACCCGATTTCGTGGCGAACAACTTAACTGATAAACTATCGGAAGGTTAATGCGCTGGTGAATATTAATCGTTAATTAATGGATTTACAGTTAACTTTGTGGAAGTTATGGTTTTTCGTCGCGATTACGACACTTTAGACAGACATAAGTTTCTCGTGAAGTCGGACGCGTCGTCGCCTTGATGATACATAGTTTTATTGGAAAATTTACTGATCAAGTTAGTTGGATGAGCACTCGTTGCTAACTTTGACATTCATCCAAATATTTAAAATGATTAAAAACGTCCATCAAAGTGAATAGGGAAAATATATTTTGTATAAATACAGTTTTTTTTTTTATACGTTCATGTATATTGATTGATATTTGCAATGATTTATTCACATAAATGTGAAAAAAGGAAACATAAATGCAGTATCTAGTTAAAAGCCCTAAACGAACGTATAGATTTGATTGCGATTTGTTATGTTAATTTTTCAATTATTAATTTTGTTTTACATTAGACTTAATGATATTCAATTATCATTGAATATAGCAGAATAAATATTAATACACCATTGTGATCATATCTCCAGGACAATACCAGTTTATGAATACATGAACAATTTGCACTTGTTCATCTGTGGACATGGACAATGGACAGCAGACATTACAGCGTTTTTGTCACATTGACGTAATTTTGTAATAGTAATTGAAATTACTAAGTAAATTAATATGAATTAGTATTGCAAAATTGAAATAAATAATTGGAAATTAACTTAACGTTAGTAAACATAGTCAGAGAATAGTCCGCCCTGTTTTCGTATCAGTAGTAAATTCATAATGAATTTTAATAAGTAACTAATAAACATAATATTTACTGGAGATTAATGGAGATTATTTAATCGATTGGAATGTAGATTTAAAATATCTATAAGCAAACACAACATTATAATTAAGTAAATTTAAATCTTTAATTAGACATTAATCGATCTCATTAAATAATAAGAATGGTATAAATATTTCAGTAATACAAGTTAAAATATTATGTTTAACAGTTTAAAAACATCTGTTGCAATATAATGTACGAAGAATCAATTATTTAATGGATTCGAATAAAATAGGTCATAGACAGCCAGTTAAATTTCAGGGAAATACTTTAATCTAGGGTTCTATACAAACTGAATTCTCAAGAACAACCACAAACAAATACTAGACGTGCATCCTGGATCTCCAGAACAGGCTCCGAGCGCTTGGCCGCTTTTAGAATATGTAATCGTACGAAACACATAGTAATGTTCATCGAAGCTGTTGGTAAACAGGAACTTAATAATTCACGCGCTAATGGCGGCCACTTAGACGAATAAAGTCAAAATTATTACGCCCAGTTTACATGTACGAGATTCGGTTTGAAATATTGCCCCTCTAATGTTCCCGGCGCCTTGTAGCGAAATGTTACATTTTGGGCAAAAATTGCTCAAATGTGTACGCCTGATGGCTACTTGCTTGCACTTTACGGACTAATATGCGTCAGATTTATTGTCGAAATTGAAATATAGGACAATTAATAACCGGAAGAGAGATAATATGAACCATAGAATCTTCTTCCTGATATTTATAATAATTATGAAAGATATAGTAATTTAATTTTATACATGTAATAATTTATCAGTTTATTATAACTATAAATATATGGCGTAAGTTTTTTCACTTATCCACGGATAACCAATTAACCTGGTAGGGGTGAAGGCGGGACACTTGACTCTAATAAAAATTAGAACGGGTTTCTAAACCGAAAAATGGTTCGACCTGAATGTTTTTGAATGAGCTAACTAAAGGTACCCTACAATAGGGGATAGACTAGAAATACAAAGTTCATCCACAGTTCACATTATTTTAGGATACCCCCAGTTATCCTAAAATAATTTATGTTCCAGATTTTGAAAAATTACGACTCTGTTAACGTGATTAATATATAACTAGACGTATCCTGAGCGAAGAATTCGAAAAAATTATGTATAATAATTATCAGTTTACAAAATTAGTATAAATATTAATTTTATTTCCTTTTTATTACAAAACTTTTTCATAAACAATATTTTAAGTATATATATAGACAACTGATACAATTTGACTCATTCGACGTCTTTGTGCTTCATTTTCCAGTGTTCGTCGCCTAAGCTTTTTATTTTATCGTGTTTGTAATTATTATGTAAATAAATAATTAAATTCAATTTAATGAATTAAAATTTATTGCAGGTATTCGATTCGTTTCTAATTTTGCACACGATTTATAACGTTATTCTTTTCGTTGTATTACATTATGAAGCTCAGATTACAGTTCGAAGAAATATTTGAACAGAAAATTTACCGACCGTCAATCATGTTGACGTTGTTTCAAAATTAAAGTCGTCAGATGGCAGCATGTATATCATTTTAATAATTAATTAATTTACCAAAACAAAAGTAATAATAAATATTTTAATTGTTGATGCCGGTAGAGCAAGCAATTATCTATGACATGATATAAAACTTGTGGAGTAATTGTGTGGTTTTCTCTGAAAAGGGAGGCCAACATCTTAACCTCAGCGTATTAATATATATGATACACCCATATCAAATTACAGCTTTCTAATACTAAGAGTCTTTGAGCTATACCGCGGATAGACAGACAAACGGACGGGCATGACGAAACCATAAATGTGTTTTGTTGACTACGGAATCCTAAAAAGGAATTAAATTATAAAATTTTTGGATATAGCCAAATCACAACTTATACGAATCGATTTCTTTTCACATCAATCTAGATATAGTAAAAAACTAGTTTAAAAAGGTTATTGGACAATCAATGCATTTACATAAATTCACAGCGACGAAGCGTATAGGCCAGCCCCACGGCCATTCGGCCGGAGCGGCAGGCGCAGTTACTGTGTATTTTAATATCCGCTCCAGATTATCCAGCCCCAATAAGTTTGGTCACCGAGCAAATTGCGGTTACGCCCGAGCTCTAATCTACGCCGTTAACTGTTGAGTGCTACGCCGTAGCGGCTCGTAGGCGCCGCGTAGCCGCTGGCGAAACAAGCATAATATTTGAATCTGCACATATTAAATTATATTAGTGAGGTTCGCTAGACACCGGCGACTATTCACACGATACCGCGTCAAGAAGTGTTCTGCAGGTAGTCTAGACTGTAGACTTGTTTGTCGAGTAAAAAGGTAATATGTAGAGGGATTAAAAGTTATAAGTGCGTTAATACTATGGGTAATGTTTCGTCATTAAATAGAGAAGTAATCACTGGCGCATGAGATATCAGATAAATCCATATATAATGAAAATAGGTTGTCTTTATTCGCCAATCACGTAAAAACTACTAAACGTATAGACATGGGACTGGGACCATTCGATGCGAGATGATTTGTAGATGGTTCTAGGCTACTCATTTTTTTTGAATGCCATTAATCCTTCACCATTTTATTTATAAATAAAAATTACCCAGCGAAGCGGGCGGGACAGCTAGTATCAGCTAAATGAGTGTAAAGAAATACGGAGCACTACAATATGAAATAGACGTGAATTCCACGAGATTTCAGAATTTTGGAAAAAACGTTCAATATATTTACATCTATTATAAAATTGAGCGTCTGTATGTCTACATGTTCGATCTAATTACCAAAACAGCTGAAAATATTATAATCATATTTTGCATACAAGTAGGTTGTTTCCTAGAATGCGACATAGGACACTTTTCATGAAAACACTATGTATGTCGTTACCGGAAAATAACAGTAGTATCCGAGGGAGGACCGGCATCGGTATCGTGATCCTAAATGCAAAAGGGCGTATGATCGGGATCGGAAACAACTTTGCTAAATTTCAAATTATGCGCAGTGAAGTAATGTGTGTACAAAGTAGATGAGTTTGTATCTGTTATTGAATAAAACAAATTTCCCCTCCTCATCATCCCAAACGGAATATGACCAGAACTCTATATACCCTACATAAGTATTTATTTGAATGCATCTCAAGTAGATAAATTAATATATATCCCTCTGAAATAGCATAACAGATATAACGTGAAATCGACTTTGTTGCAGTAAAAATCGAGAAGCGGAACAAAATCCCCGCGCTCGCTCGATCCGTAATGGCCCAAGTTGGGCTAAGCCCTAGAAGCCGCGATACGTGCGGGGAATGCCGCCGCCCCCCCCGCCCGCCCGCAGCGCCTTATTACATACGTGATTCTTATTTCATCGGTTTGCTGCGATAAACCGATAAGTGTTGTGCTGCGGTCGTGTCAACTTTCAAAGGATGAAATGAAATATTACTGGCTTTTTTTTTTTAACGAAACATTTCAATACAATGACAATCGAAAATTGCACATTTATAATAATGACGTAAATATGAGTAAATATAATAAAATATTAGTATACGAAAGTTAGATAAATACAACGAGTTGTTGGTATTTAAATTTCTGTTGCAGTATTCAAACGTAACACGGTACTTAATTCATTTTAGAATCAGTGACCGCAACGGCAAGGTCAAATCGCTATCGATTTGCCGTAACTTATTTGTGTAGCTTACTGCTTTTTTTTTTGATGATACCGTATATCGTGATAAGTTGTCAGAGATTTTTCACGTAGAGCATCGACAAAATTACGTGTTACTTTTTTTTAATATCCTTACTAAAAAAGGCCAGTTCCAGAAAATTTCTGTATAACCTACGTAAACTAAGCACAACGGAGACTAGACAAAGATATTAGAGTAGTTTTCACATAATTTAACACTTAATATAAATATATAACACGTTAAAACCTATTTACCCTAGGCTACAGCGGATCGTCCATGAAACTATATTTTCCTTAACTGTGTAACTTAAATTTAATCAGTTTTTTGTAAAATCATATTTATTCTAACGCAAAACATAAGCCAAGTGTCTAGCTTGGTACACTATCAAAGTAATACACTTGCAACAAATGTAATTTAGTTTCCAACGTAAAAGTTATTTTAAAAACTTTTTAATTTTAGTTTCGTTGCTTCGTTTTTGAGTCAGGGCGAAGTAGAACTTATCTTAATTCGTTATTTATAAAAAAAAGTAAAGATAATTTATTAAAGACTACGTCTTTGTGATCGGGTTAGTTTTGTGTTAAAAATTTAATTTTTCTTCTTTAAAAATTTCGAATAATATCGACCATAACACAAAGACGCCAACATAATATCACAAAAGTACCGTTTTGAAAGTGAAACGTTTATGATGTGAATGTATTATTAAAAAAAAAATTATTATAGTTAAGCGTTAGTTTGTTATTTTGGTATGCGATACAACATTGTCAATACTGCTATTTTCTCCGGACCTTATTACGAAATGCAGTTTTGAATTTATTGAGTCGCGATCGTCCCTGGCTACACAGCACAGTAATCCGTTACATATCTAGATCCGCAACGGAACAGCTCACAAAGGACGAGCCGGACGCGACTTAAAAACCCCGAGACCTATTATTATTGTCCTTTTCATCGAATATCTTGATATCGTACCTGCGCGACGGCGGACGGAAAAGGGTGCGCGGTTGTGAATGCGGCGCGAGCGGTTGAGAAAAAAAAAACCCCTATTCCACGGAATGTTATAGGATTTCCTCGCGGTCGTCCCGCGGCCCGGCGGCGCTCGGGTCGCCGCCGGCCTGCGATACGTCCTCGGAGGTTTTTCGCATAGGGCGGCGACGCAATTGCGTGTTTCCCGCGCGATCCCGCCCTCGAAAAATTCAGGAGGACGAGGCGGTCGCGGTCGTGGGCTTCGGCAGCGGGTCGTATTAACAGTTAAATAATTTTGAGCGAATTAAGATTTATCCATTTTCGATTGCGTTGTTTAAATGTTTTATGCATGCACAATTAATGGTATATTTAAAACTTTCGTAATTTTTTTTATGGACGCTCGCCTACAACATGTGCATCCACCGCCGACCCTCGAATGTGTTCCTCTACTACGAATCCCTATCCAATGAATCGAATACTGATTCCAGAGAATTGATAGATATCGAATGCTTAAGCAAGTGTTCATATTTTATTTTTCTTATTCCGTTATTTCTATGTACCTTTCGTGTCAGATCAGCCCATTCTCAGGAAAATACAGATAATATGTATTAGGGTGTCAGGAGTATTGAAACTGTCAACAGATGCGCTCTCAACCACCTCACGTGATGTACAGCCGTGCAATGAGTGATGATAGATTAATAGATGACAGAGGTCCTCCACCAGCAGTCACAGGCAATTACTAACAGACGGTGGGTTGCATGCTTTAACACATGTTACAGGCAAGTGCCTAATTGTTGATTTTCGCCAGTCAAATACCTCACACAATAGAATAAATGTTCTGTCTTTAAGAGGTCTGTCAAGTTGACGTGTAGGAGAAGAACGACCGCCCACTGACGGCGCGTGCAGCGGGCGATGGTCAGCGCGCTCGTGTCCAACCTTTATTTCGCCGTGTCGACAACTTTTAATACGTACCTGAAACGAAAGAAAAACATAAATTACTAACTGTTAAAAGGTCATAGAACACTGTTATCTATTCATAGTTCAACATTTTAAGGTCGCGATCTTAAGCTACGTGACTGATCAAATTATGCCTATGATTATTATGAAATTCTGATCCCCTACTCAGTTAGTCTAGAAAAATGAACGCAACGTAACTTCTATTAGGTTATTTTAATCTTTATTTCGATGATAACGAAATGTTCTTTCTAAACTTCAATGTACAGAAACATCGACAAACATGATACTGTTTAATTCATGAGTCGTCTAATTTACAAAGAAACAGTTTTCCATGCGCGTGGACGATTGACCTAATTTTTGTTAGTTGTTGTTTTTACGTAACGTAAAGTCCCATTTTCGAGCTGAAAAATTAACTAATTCGGAAAAAATGTTATATAAGCGTAACTCCTCGTGTTAATAAATATGTATTTTTAAATGTACAGTGCGATAATTAATAATAAACGCGAACGTACACACTTTAATTAACTGGCTCTGTTTAATAAATGCTTCTCGGCGTTTGCTCTCCAAGCGTTTATCATGTAAGCGACGGGCAGTAACTCAATTTTGTCGGGTTATTATACATTTGTATCAATTAAAAATACGCAAATACGTGTGGTTGTAAAAAAAAAAATGCGTAAATACAAATTATGATCCGATATCAAGCAGAATTATGACACCGCTTGCAATTAGTCAAAATTAATGGCGAAATTAATACTTTAAATGTTCATGTTTAATTATGATGTTATTTACTGCACGTAATATTGCACCTGAAATTTCTTTATTTTGATTTATATGAGTATAGGGGTCGCTCTAGAATGCTATATTGTTATTTATTTTTGTAATAAAAATTAATAGAGTGCCTTTTTTTTTATTTTGTTCATATTACTAAAATCGTGTGTAAACTTTTTAACTTCAAATGGTAATTATAAGTGTTTAAGCAATATATCGTCGCTTATGAATAAGCTTATTCCTGCTGACTATTACATATTTGAAATATACTGTATATAAGCATGTAGCCCTTTCATATTTAAATATGAAAAGGGCTACTCTCGACTTTCTTGATCGGTCATCCTGAAGAAAAATGCGTTCCTAACAAGTAATAAAGCGGCAAGGTAATAAAAAGTAAATTCTTGAATTATTGTGACGTTTTCAAGTGTTACTCATAACCTATGAAATAAAGGTATATTTGAATTTGACATAACAAAATCTGCGCAGCACACGGCAGTCCTTCTGCCAAGTTAGAAAGTTAAAATTTGAATTTTGTAAATAAATTATTTTACGTTTGCAGCGCATTTCCATTTTTATTATTAATATCATAATGACATAATTTAATGCTTAAAAAAACGAATAGAAGACGCTTTCATCTCATCAATAACGAAAGAAAAAAACCAAAATGAGCATATTTGTTTAAAACCTTGTAGTGACGTACAAACGTACAAGGGACTTTCAATAAAAAGTGAGTATGAGTATGTGTTGCCGATAACTTTTATTAAATCTGTTATTTTATTCTATGGACGTAGTCGCCTTTTAGCGTAATGCACTTGGCATATGTTTTTTCTAAACGTAAAATTCCTTTCTTAAAAGGCTCTTCATCCCGACCGCCCTAAAATTTCTGCAGTGCTGTGACTACTGGTTCATCTTCGAACCTTTTACCTTTCAGATACTGCTTTAACTTTAGAAATAGATGAAATCACTAGGGACAAGGTCGGTTGAATATGAAAGACAGTTGAGTAATTTCGAAGTAAGCATCTCAGATTGCAGCCACAGCAACCGCGGACCTGTAAGCCGAGACATCATCTTGATAGAACAAAAGAAATTTTGTTAGTTTATCTCGGCGTTTCTTTCGTATTTCGTTAGGCAACTTTTTATTTGTTCTGCATAACAAACAGCGCGTAACAGTAGTTCTACGGACGTGATATTCCGTCAAGACCACCCCATCACTATTCCAGAAAGAGGAGTCCATGATTTTTCTGTCAGAACGACTCGCCTTCGATTTCTTAGGGGTTGGACATGATGATCTTTTCCAAGTCATAGGCTATAATTTTATTACTTGCAATGATGGAGCCACATCTTATCCACGGTTGTAAAACGAGCCATAAACCTGTCAGGATCTTGTTGTAACAGTTCCAAAGAAACTCGAGAGACGTTCAACCTGGTTTGTTTTTATGCATCGCAAGTATTCCAAGGACCCAGAACACAGACACTATTTTCATCCCCAAATTGCGTAAAATGCTATGCAGACTACCAGAAGAAATCTTTGTTTATTAACCTATGAAACGTACCGTGACACGACGATCTGCTAAAATATGTTTTTTTTTATTTTCACCATTTCTTCGGTAACTATTAAATTTGAGTAGGCCCGAACGAAGGTCATTTTTGGTGGATGCTCTTCCACGTCTAAATTTGACACCAATGGGCAACTGTAGAATACGGTGAAGCATTTGCCCCTTAAGTATCCTGTAAGTCTTGATTAACTCGTGCTGCAGTGAAATTTTTCAAGCACAGATACTTAATAACCGCGCGTAATTAAATTTTTTCCATCTTCAACAACACGCAACGACATGTTGCGAATTAAAGTTATTCATTTTTAAAAAACTAAACATATTGAAATCATTTAAAATCTAATCAATACTCAAGCATTACCAGCCAGTATTTACTTTTTTTTTGGTTCCAAAGAGTTTGTATCTCATTCTCACTTTATAGTGAACGCCCCTCATATTATGACTATTAAATAAAAAGTACAAAGTTTAGAAAGATGGTGCACTTTCTGGTCACTCTTCTTTGAGAAGCATAAAATTGTGATTGCGAAGCACGTACACTTAGTATGGAGGAAACTCAGCAAAAACCCATATTAGGGTCGTTTTCACATTAAAATTAATATAAACATAGAAAACTACAAAACTTATTTACCCTAAGCTACAGTGGATTGTTAATAAAACAATGCATCTGTACGCATAGTAGCGCTTACTAGCGCTTACTAGCGCTACTATGCGCGGGGAACTCGGAAAGTTTTGCGACATTACAGAAAATATATTGTTATTTTTTTAATATACCTTTTCAAATAACTCTCAGTCGGTGTCTATATAAAGTTTGATAGGTCTACAACAGTTTAAAAAACACATTTTCAGTCCGCATCAGATACCACGTTAACTACATTCTAAAATTCAGCCAGTATATCTTCCGGTGATGAACATTTTTTTCCCTTGAATCGAATTAGTCGCTCATACATCTGTTTTCATTTTTAATAGCGGTCATTTCGTTGACAGATGTTTATATGTAACGCCATCTGTTGGTACAAAAATGAATGTATTCGAGCTTAAACGAAAGAATTTGCCGAATTCGTTCATTTATATGCCGTCAGATGAAGTTGTTTAAGTCTATATTATTTATCTGACGTTGCTCAATACTGTATAATATTATACAGAATTCATATGATTACAAACTTATTTTGTATGTTTTGAAATTACATCGCCGCAAGTCAATTTATTACTTACATATTAAAAACCTAATTTGTTGATATACTTTTACATAGTATACACATGGTGTAATTTTCCGAAAGCGAAATAAAATGAGTAACACTATTATTTCGTTCATTCTATATTTAGTTTAGAGTTAATATTATTTTTTAAGTTGTATTAAGTTAGAAGCTCCAACATTTTTTTTGTACATCAGAAATTCGAATAAAATTTAAGCATTTTTGACCATTTACAATCGCTTTTTTTTTATTAAAAATCAGCTACGCAGCGTACAGATACGAACGTCGTGTCCAATCGAAAAAAATAATTGTCAGTTATAGGCTGTATACAAGTCGATGGTTTTTTTTGCAAACGTTTGGAATATTTTCTATTTCGACGGAAGCATACGCTATAACCGCTAGAGCGATGGTAGCTCAGTAGATAAGACTGTCGCTTTGGACACGATAGTACGAGGCTCGATCTCGACCACAGTCGTAAACCCGACTGTGTAATTTAAATTTTTCCTTCGTTATATTTACATATTTTTCGTATAATCGACCAGCGCCTAATACACTCAGTTTGCAACATTAATCTGTATTGTTGTTCCAGTTGCCCGAACATCCTCTTACACATAGACGCAAGCACGAAAAAGTTACGGCTGTATCAGGGATGCGGCCAACCAGGATCGTATTTATATTTGTTTTTTATTTTGTGGAACCCAGAAAGTCAGAAAGTCACACGGTATCAAATATGAGCTGCATAGAAGGTTAGTGTATAATTTCGACCGGTGTACTGTCTAGAAAGTCACTTGTTTCGAGTGCCGTACGCGCGGGCGCGTTGTCGTGGTGAAGTTATAAATATCCAAGGAGGCCGATGTATGGTCGCTTACTATTCACAGCAGTAACAGTGTATGGCCAACGTTTGATAACATACCATTTAGCGTTAACAGTCCTTCGATCTTGTAAGAGTACCGACATCAGATAATCCGTCAAAGAAAAGAATACGATCAAAATTTTGAACTGCACTTCTCGCTCGCCTCATTTTAAACAGTCGCACGGCCGACTGATGCTTCATTTTTGGATCATGCTGATAAATCCATGATCCATCACCCTTACTACATCGTAAACGCGCCGAGATGAGCGTACACCAAATTTTTCTATGGTTCATGTCTCGGCACCATTCTACAACCTATTTCTGAGCTCGGCTTTGACTGTGCCTTACTCAGTATGAAACTGTCCTCCTTACGCTAAAATGTCCCTGTAGAATATCATGCACACTTCCCGATCCAATCTGCAGTATACTCTGAATCTCTTCGTATGTAATTCTTTTGAATTAAATTGTTCATTGCACTTTTTCTTCAAATCCGCCGTCAGAGGGCGGCCACTTCTTTTTTGTCCGCCAAAGTTACTCGACCGCGCTAAAGTCGGTTGAACCAGGGACAAACAGGCGCTTTAGAAGGGCTTTCGTCTTTGAATGTCATTCAAAGTCTTTCAAATTATTCCTTTAGTTTTACCCGACATTTGAAATCGTACGTATATAAACATCATGCGAAAACGTTTACGATGTAAATCCATTTTTCAGTGACACAGAATATTTTAACTTTACTCGTAAAAAAAATATGGAGGGAAATTTGAATTGGGAACGTCCATATCTTTTCCTTTTAAGTAATCCGATTTTATAACGCAGTAAAATCCAGTCAGTGTATCTTTTTAAAAATTGTTTTTCGCAAAATATATACGAGTGGCCTTGTATTCATTTATTCAATAACCTATATTTGATTTTATGTAAGACGGTATAATTAGTATGACAATTGATCCACCACGGCGGAATGATTTTTAACCACGCCCTTAAGATAAGGGCGACTCTCTAAGAATAATTTTCTTATTCATAATACAGAAGAAATGAGGCCGGCCGTTAATAGAGACACGGCATGAATTTCTGAAAGGACTTTCTGCATTACGGAATCAAAAATATTCCGAACGTGAATCACGATTTACATAAACTCCGCCGCCATTTCAGACGTATTACGGGTAAGCAACGTCTAGCCTGTGGCGGGTGGACTTTTTTATAAAAAAAAAATATAAGTCTTTAAAGCCGCCATTATTGTTGCCGTTACGATTCGGTATAAAAAATCATATAAGGGGTGTTTTCAAAGTGAAAGATAAACTCGGTGGTGATAACCGTGCTGTTCAATCGTATACTATTATGTAAAAAATCGATATGAGATATGAAACAGTAATTTACGAAACGGCCTACATAAATAGGTGGGCAACGCCAAGAACTACCCGGAACATAAAATCAAACTTTTTATTAACAAATATAATAACATGATAAAGAACGAGAAAACGATATTTTTTATAATATTTTCGGAGGGCCAATGGGTATGCGAGCTACCAGAGATTAGGAAATCATCACCACATCAAATCTAGAGGAGACACAAGTGCAAAGCCGGCTTCTTGAGCAGGATTGTAAATGTGACGGTGAGGGGAGTGGAGTGATGAAAGGAAGACAGGTGATGGAGAGGGGAGTGGAATGATGAAAAGAGGACTGAGGTGATGAAAAGGGAAGTGGAGTGATAAAAAGAGGACTGAGGTGAGGGAGAGGAGAGTGGGCCCATCGAAACTCTTACTCACTGAACGAAATGTAACAGTGGAAGCTGTTACATTTCGTTGTATTCATGTATTCTGTGAGAGTGCCGATCGAACCGGTGCATATTTGGAATGTGGCCAAGTTGACCACATAAATGTCTAATGTCATATGTATATAATATCTAAGTAGATAATGCTATTTAATTATTTTGAATAATTATGTCGTCAACAACAGTTTTGTTATCAATTAATATGGAAGTATGTATTAATAATTAGGTGTAGTAATTTTATAATAATAAAGTTAGATCTTCGTATGTAATTCTTTTGCATTACTTTTAGTTAATTCTAAGGGAATAATAAAGCGATGACATCGCAACTTGCTACTATGGGTTTAATTACCTCGGGAACGTGGACGTATATCAAGTTATGTACTGTCTCCAGCTACTCCACATTGAATATAATAACTGAAAAAAAAAAATATTTAGGACGAATCCGAATCCAAATTTTGAAGAAAAAATACAGAATTTTCAAAAAAAAAAACACGAACATTTAATTTACTACAATTATTTAATTATTATTAATTATGTGGACTTTTTAAAATAAATATTTACTCTTCTCGTTCTGTTGAACGACTTCATGATATTTTTAATAATAAGCAATTTTTTTTTTTGAACCACATTCCTAAATCATAACAACATTATAACAAAGATTGTCTAGAGTTAATATTTCAGAAACGGTACTAGAAAATCACAAGTAACTATTACTTTTTGCAGTGGAGCATGTTTGTAATTAGACGCTTGTCCTAACGCTAACGGCGGTGTCTTTCAAAGTGTCTATTCAATAATTCAATAACAACGTTGGTCACAAAGAAAGTGGACATACTTTCATATCCAGCATTTTAGTGTAATACATAATAATATTAGGAAAAAAAAATGAATTATTCTGAATAAAATAGAAGATAGAATAGTCTTTCAATTTGCAGGGAGAGCGATGCGCCGGCCCACCGTCTACGGCTGACATCAAACAAAACCCGCCTCTTTGAGATGCCGTAATGCGATAGTTTCTTTGACATGATAACAACCCGCCTCCGCGGTTTCATATAAACTGAATACATTATACGAGCTCAATATGGGATACTGGAACACAGCATGCCAGCCACTCGCGTCGGCACTCATTAATGATAGAAGCTGGGCCTCTTTGTTAAGGTAACTCAGCCCTGAAATCGCGGCAGTCGAGGGCTTGAACGTTTAAAGCCATTGAGCAACAATGTTTTGAACGATTTAAACATAACTAGGTGACCGCTCTAGTCGTATTTTTATTTTAAAATTATTCTAAACCGCAACCACAGAAATAAGTATAGATTTTGGATAATTAATCTTCATCTTGTGTTTTATTTATCAAATCAATAATGTAGTTGATGTTTTACTTCAGTCATTTTACTTAAACTTGAACATTATGTTGTGAATATAAAACTAAATTTTCGTTCGGCAAACTTCTATATTGTTAATTTCACAAAATATTTTTTTTTTTGTATTCAAACGACCTTAAACGTTCAACCGTTGCGCAAAAAATAGAATTCAATTGAAAGCAAATGATTAACAGAAAACAGAACGCTACCCATTTTATTACTATAGTCGTTGACTTAATGACAAGACGCAGTACGGCCTAGTTGTAGCTTTAACTCGTATTGTTTGTTGTGTTGAACAATAAACATTGGCATACGTAATGTCGTCAGAGATACGAAATTCATTTCATTGATTTCCTAACGATATTTCTGATTCGAATCGATCGATTTCTGAACGTAAGACCGACCACCAAAATAATGACAGCGCGATTATCACTTGTGGTCAACTGAGTGGGCGGAGCAGATATTCAAATAGTCCCGCCATTGTGTCACTGTTGCGCGAGCGGCGCTTAAGTCGGACGCAAAACGAGCCGCCATTTTGAACTCGTCAAGTTTCCGATTTAAATTTGCTTAAATTTCATCATTATTTTGATTCATTATTTCATCGCGATACTTATTGGACTGGTGAAATTCAAGTTTAGGAAAGAAAGATTAATTGTCATTTTACAAATTTGATTAGTTGTAATTTTACAAATTCCGTTGCGAGTGTTCAGTCAGGCAATGAAATCGAGGTATCCATCGATCTTTATTGACCAGAACGTCCAAGTCGCACCGCTGATCGAGCAAACTATCATTTAGACACCCAATTTGTTAAATATAGACTAAGTACATAATTCCTGAACGAAAGTTGAGACAGATTCAATATTTATCAAACGTTGAACGTGACGTCAATAGACGCTCAATGTCTGACCGAGGCTGCTTGTATGTGAAATTGTGTTGAATCAATGGGATTTATCATTGAAACCCCGTCATCGTAACACAAGGCACCTCTTTCGAGTTCTGACAAGGACAATCGAACTGACCAATGAGTTCTAAGTTAAGTTTGTTGGACTACAACAAAATATAAACCTATTTACACGTTGTGACAAGGTCTCTTTGTTCCTTCATCGGAGCACAGTACATAAACGTAATGATTCGTCACATAGAGTTAAAGAGTAATATGCGTTTAGTCAGTGTTTCAACTCCGTACGAGTTCCACGCGTAGTTAAGTGCACCTCTCTAATAATAGTAAATATATAAAAGTGAACATAAACTTTATTTAGTTTTATTTAACAAAGCCCCCGAATAACCTACAAAGTTAAAAACTTAAAAATCATTCTCTCTATGTGCCTCGAAGACCACGCTTATCCGTCGATTAGGGACGTTTGGTGACGACGGTCCTTGGTAGCGCCAAATCCACCCTGTGCCCGTATGGAGGACCTAAAATCTTAGCCAGTGGCAGATCTACCAGCGGGGTGAGTAGGCTGGAGCCTAGGGCGGCAGATTTGGGCCCTAAATTTTTTTATGCCTTACAAAATTCTAAATATACCTAATCGTTATTAGATCTACAAAAGTAATTCAACATTTAATTTGTTTCACCACTTAGAAAAACTTTTTTACAACTTGCATCGTCGCGTTTGGAAGAAAAACGCAAAAAGAAATTGTAATAACTTTTACAACTTAATTAAATTTCATCCTCGTCAGCAGCTGAATTGTTACCAGATAATTGCATATATTGTTTTTAAGCTGTAAGTAAGCGCATAAATAAAGATTATTTAATTGCGTCTATCGAATGTACATTTTTGTGTAAGTACTATTAAGGCATACCTTACCCTGCCTTAGTATAGGTACACAATTAAGCTTTTATTAGTTCAAAAATAATACCCATCATATAATACCCAAAAACTATTTCTTTTGCAATCTCAACTAAATCGTTGCATGGTACAAATAATCTAGGAATTGACAAATCGATCCCTTTTTTAATACTAGATGAGGGAAAAAGGCGGTATAATTAGGACGATATTGCACAAATATCGTCGAATTTCATTGACAAAAAAAGTACAATTAATATGATTGTGAAGTAGGGTATCGAATTGTAGAGGTCGGTAGGGCAAAATTTGAATAGTCTACTGGCGACAAATGTTTAAATCCATCATTGATGTTAGCCCTTCAATCTTATACAAAAAACTTGTTACAGGATATATACATAATGGATATTTTCATGCATTTTTGCAAATATTCATAATATTATTCTTTTAGAACAATTTTACAAAAGTAACTATAACGAAAATATATTATTTAAAATACACTTATAAATAATATACAATTATATAAACACCCTAATAAACGCTCGACCAGACTGCAAGCGCGGGCGCAACCGGGTGGCCGGCCGCGCGACCTACGGCGGCACAATACCTACGCGTCAGCTATTCTAAGGTGGTTAGTACGTCATTTCTACGTAGATGTTCTAAGCTATTTTTTTCAGAAACGGCTACTTCAATGACTATGATTCCTTTGGCAAAATTGTTTTATAAGGGAAGGACATTATGAATATTTGCGAGAAGATGCATGATAAAATCCACCTGTATATGCCTCTCCGTAGTGGGGTTATAGAAAACCTAAGATAGCGATGAAATTACACGCAACAATTTGAAGAATTAGCCCTTTTTTTCAGTAGCCAATAATCTGATTGTTTTATAACAAGAATGTAACGATCAATGAAATGTATCAGATTTTTTTAACCATAATGTTTTTGTTACAGATTGTTTAGCTTAAACCTCAAGACCTTCGGATGGTTGAGGGCGGGTCGGAGGTTGCCGACGACTGTCATCGATACGATGAAAAAGGCCGGGACCGCTTAACGAGCTCGATCAGTGAACTGGTAGACGAAATTTTATACGTTGTTTGAAAATATACAACCCACAGAAATTGTCGCAAAACTCAGCCATAAGCCGATCCGGTATAGTTCGTCTACAAACAACGGTCAATCGATCAACAATAATATAAATATACTCGAATTCAGTAGTTTCAGCAGATAGTGAAGAGTGATATGAGTATGACATGATATACGTCTTTCAACAATATTCTACACGGGACAAACGGATGAACAGGTATATTTGGAAGGCATTGACGCTTTCTTGTATCATCATCGGTTCGGGTAAGTATTACGCTGCTACGCGCGCCCCCTCGAGAGATCTTAGCGCAGTTCTAATTAAAGGCCGGCGAAAAGTTTACGCGAAAAAAACGCGGTCTGAACGCCGGCGTCGGTGTGCCGGCGGCGGGCGCACAGGCGCGCCGACGGAACGCGGGCCGTGACGCCGCGGCCGGCCGCCGACCGCGGTTAAGCTTCAAAGAGATAAAAAAAAACTTTTAATTGGAATTTTTAGTAGATTAAAGCAATTATGTCGAGAGCACTCGCTCAAAAGTGACGCTTAGCGGAAATATGTAAAGTCGACGAGCTGCGCGCACGACACGAGGCGGTGCCCGAGCTAAAATGCGAGGATACTTAAAGTATGTAACTATGTTTTTTTTAAAGTTTCCTACCTTACCAAAAAAAACCGGAACTCTCGTAGGGTTTTGTAGTCCTTCTTACTGTTTGTCGGTCTGTCCGTTTTTTTCTCGGCACGAACAGAGATATAATGAAATTAACATAATATACTAAGGTTTTCGGTCTTAGATTTAATTATATGACTCTCTAATCATGCTGATAGAATACATAAAATGAAACTTAACGAGGAATTTCGTAATTCTGATGACGACTGCCGAAAATTCAAAACATTTAGAACGCGGACACAAATATACTGTACGCGGTGAAAATTATCCATATACGCGAGTGAGTTCGTTTTTTTTTTAACGATAGTCACTTGCGATCGTACCTCGATTGTCAGTAATAAACGTATTCCGACCGAAAAAGATCTAGCTCATATCCGTAAGACCGTAACGGATTTTGAAAAACTACCTACATTTAGCAGCTTCAGGCACCGGCAGAATGAATCATTACTTGAAGAGTGCGTCAGTGGCTCGTGTCAAAGGGCTCAGGCGTGGTTCAAAGCCCCCTCCCCCCGGCGACCCGCCGTTGTTCCCCCGTCTCGGCCCCCGAGCCCCACCCTCTGATTTAAGGGCCACTCCGGCGCCGACCGCCCGCTCGTTCGCTCGTATTCAAGAGTCGAAGCTGAATTACAGGGCGACGAAGTTTGTGCTTCCGTCAGATAACTATAAGCCCCGAATAAGTGGCCAAATTGTGAGGTCTTGCAATTCAACAAATAACATTTGAGAGAGCGAATTTGTCTATTATACCTTTTTAAAAGATTCTATTGGGCTTTTTATTAAATAGCGGGCGTATAATAAAAAAAATGATATACTTTGAAATAAACATATTTTGAACAATTTTTCTGTACATATGGAATTCTTCATTTAGAAAAATAATGGTCAGAAAAGAATTTATTTTAACGACACATCGGTTTTAAGACTAAATAAATGTTTTAATTTCATTATATAAATAAATCATCTTTATTATTGTAAACGTTAAATAATAAATTTGGATAATTATAAATTATATTCTTCTCTACCTAATCTAGTAATCTAATAATAATCTATCCTATTTCAACTGAAAAATAAAAGCTTCGCAGGGTTTCGCACGAAGAGGTGAGCAGTTGTTTAAAAAAATTGATTTGCACTTTTCATAATTCTCCACAATCCTCGTTTGTGTCTTATCATTTTCACAAAATGATTTGTATCCAAAATTACACGAACCTCAAAGCTATAAGATAGGTGACGAAGAAATGGCATAAAAAATCTACTTTTGTGTCGTCTTAGGCGCTCTTAAATGAGGATTTTTAAAGAAAGTACACCAAAGTAAAGTATATTTTCTTAAAAGTACTAGTAACATTATTACAAAACTTAACAATAACAAAATTATGTCTGTCAGTTTTGACACACAACTGGAGTTTATTCCGCAGGTCTAAATTTCAATACATCTTTGTTGTACTAGATATTTCTCTAGTTTAATTTCTTTTGTCAAAATTACTTTTAAATAAAACATGTCGTATGACTAGTTCAAAACCTAACAGAGGCGCTTCTTTTTCTATCGGGCGAGATACCTAGTACCAAATACCTAGTAGTTTAAAGGTTTGTGAAAATATAGCTGACAAATGTACTTGAAATCCTAAGCGCATTCTGGACGACCGAAAATTAAATGATCAGTAATAATGGCAATAATCTTTAACACCGTATACATCGAAAGTTTAACTTATTCGTCTTGACAATAAAACATACATAAACCAACAATGGATGAAAAATACACGTGTTCACTGTAAAATGCGTGAATATTGCGCGGAATATTCACGCATTCATCTATAGATTACTATACTTGTTAGATGCAGAAGTTATGTTTTAAACAATAACAATACTGGCAGCTCGAGGGCTAGTATGTAGATTTCAAGTGGGTGTTTTTGATAATGGTAATATTCATTTCGAAAACAATCGTTTAGAACGCATTTTAAGTATAATTCCTATCACATATTAAATAAAGCTATTTTTGTTTGATTTGATTGATTAAATTCGATACACAACGCACCGGATTAGTCAAATCGTGTTTCTTCAGGAAGCTATATAGCATACTTAATGTTTTTTTTTTAATAAATAGTTAGTATAGTCAATTAAACAATAAGAATAGTAATAGTTAAAGAAACAGCGAACTTATTTCTCTATAAATTTTTGTAGTGTGCATATAATCTTCATATTGGCGTGTAGATTACCGTACTATAGTGACGTTACTATAACTAATTATTGTTGTTGCATTATACTATAACAAAATACATTAAAAATATAAGCGATAACTCCTTCCACAATTACATAATAGAAAATGGCTCCACTGGTTTATATAAAAAATGCGGGCATATTATTGCACCGTAACGACGTCACCATTTCTGTTAACACTCGACTTTGCTCCCGATTTTATTTGCGTATCGCGGGCTAAATATCAAAATTGATTCTTGGGGACTCAGACAAAGTAAAAAAATAAATAAAAAATAACCAATACTTTCCACAGAAAATAAAAAAAATAGTTTACGTTCAACCGTGGAAGTGCGTGAGACATTGAGTCATCCGTTGAAGTCACACCGCGCCAGTTGCTAGTTCACGTACGCCCCGGCTCATTGCCTTTTCTGTCTCGAGCCGAGGTGCAGAGTTAATATGTTTTGTACAGTCTGCGAAGGCGACGGATAGAGCCGAGCGGTCGTACTTTACTAATGTGCACGGCGAGATAAAGATCGGTATTTAGAAGATAGCTGAATATAAAAGATAAACTAGGATACGAAAGCGAGAAAGCGGCACTGAATGACGCGCTTTCAGAGTAGCCAGCAATGAAAAGTTGTTATACGCTAGAAATGACGAACATTTAGAATTCAGAAGTAAACTGCAAAATCTTGCAGCAAAAATATTGAGATTTGATCTAATTGTCTAAATATCTAAAGTACACCAACTTTTGACAATACACAATCGTATCAAATAACTTCTTTAAATGTAACAGATATCAAATCCTAACCAATAATAGAGGTCTAATAAAGGTCATACACAAAGATTCGAATTGTGATTCGCTTACAGTATAAGAGTGTAGATAGCTCAATTTTCAAAATAGAATCGCGTCACTCGCGGTCGACGCGCGGCGGCGTGTCCGAAGGCGACCACCCCCCACCCCAGTCGCCAGCCCGACAAATACGTCCGCATCCCGGCGAATAATACGCCGAAGGGGATTCCCGCTTCCGCTGAGTATACCGCGAAGCGTATAATTTACAGGGCGTATATTACGATATTAGTCTCGAACGCGCACCGCGTCAGGAACGATGTTAATATCCACGTGTAAGGTTGAACTGGATGCCGTCTCGCGGCAAGTCGCGTCGCTAAGTTATTATAAGAGAGGTGCGCCCGGGGAAATGAATGTCGAGTAGCTCGCCCCGTTGTCATTCATATTAGCTGCGGGCCCTAAATTCGTAATCAGCCGGCGTCAATCTCTCAAACTGCGCGATATCTCATTACGTCGGCGATGTGCGCCGGCGGCGGGCGGTCGAGCCGGCTTCCGATTTAACGCCTCCGGAATATATTAAAACTACGTGTAGGGCTTTCCTTTAACTTTGTCGCACGCAGCTTCGATTGCATATTGAGGGTTGATTTAAGTTTTTCAATCTGCTCGCGCGACCGTCACATACACCGTTAGCTGTATAGACTTTTAAATTTGTAATAAGACAACGCGAATCTTAAAAATGCTGCCATATCTATGGCGATGGTGATAATGGTTAATATTAAGATGCGAGGCAGATCCTATGCAGGCATCTTAATGCCGATGGAATAAATTAAATGATGACAGGGCATTTAGTTTAATTTATTAGACAATTGTCGACAACTACAGGCGCGTTCTGTTCTGATTTTCAATACTTTGCCAGTATGTTAAACTAAAACAATGGATGCGAAATTGCTAAAACATTGTTACATACTTATCAACAGCTACAGGCGAGTTTCGTTCCGTCTTAACTTTATGCCAATAGATAAAATGAAAGCGAAGGATGAAAATTTGATAAAATTAAAACATATATTTACATAGCATCAAATTGAATGAGGTCGGATTGATGTCAGTGGAATATCGGACGATGCAAATTATTGTCTTTCCAAAAATATTCATAATTTAAAAAAGATACTGCCATTGAATCATTAACTTCCGAAAAAGATAGCATTAAAAATACTCTTAGAAATTATTTAAGCGCGTCCTTAACAAAGCTAACGACTGAATCACTGTGGAAGGGCAGGCGAGTATCGTATTGCATGACTAACGTGACCATTTATTTGTTTTGTCAGACCGGGACACATCTGCGGAAATATATAATAAAAAAAAGGTTTTAGTGTTTTACAAGAATTTGGGTGGAAGGGAGTTACCTGTCCTGCTGACATGCGTTGGTGCAGCACCGCGCTGGCGGGCGGCGCGCTCTGTCGTCATCTGCCTCCCCGTGGGGGGCGTCGGGCCACCCATTTCGAGTGGAAAAAATAAATTCTAAACTATCTTTGGGTCTGCTTGCAAAATCGGGACTATGTTGGCTGCACTGGGGACATCGAGACAGACTGCCCGAGACCGGGACTGTCCCGCCTAACCCGGGACGTATGGTCACGTTATGCATGACCCATAATGGGAAGCATTTGAAAGTACTTTACGATCGCAAAATTTTTTTGCCTTTTGTCACCCGTTATGTTTCTATCGTTGTACTTTCGTTAGTATACGAAAATGGGAAAATTTGCTTACTATTGTATATGTAATTTAATAAACGTTAATTCTACGAGCTTCAAAAAATTACGCAATGTAATAGAAACGAAAAAAAAACATTACAACCGTTTAGAAAACTTTACCATCGATCGATTGCGAAACAACTTGAAGACACTATCACTTGTGAAAAAATAATTAATTTAGCGTTTTTTTTTTTACTTGCTTTAAAATTACAGCAGGTAATTTCATATAGAAAACGGCTGCATAATTCGCTGTCATTAAATTGTAATTAACAAAAATTTAATTTTAGGAATGAGGTGCTGACAAATTGTTGCCAATGGCTATTGTAAGTTTTGGTAGTGACCCAAAATTGCAATACCCCATTGGCAATTATTTTGTAAATCTTTAGTAGTAAGTAAATCTATCTCGTTACTCGTGTCTCGAAGAGATTGTGTTGAAATCGTTGCAATAGTATGTTATAGAGGGCGCTTGACAATTTTTTTTTGTTTCTTTGGCTTAAATAATATTGATTCAGTTACTATGATTTCTGTGGCCGAGTTAATTTATGAAGGGAGATGTTTATAGGCTTATTTATAGCAATCGATCTGTCTATCCATCTAAAAGACTTGTATTCGTATCCAACCTGTATATCAAGAGGTTTGCAATTAATTCACACAACTAAGTTCTGCTATTATATTTAAATTGAAGTACAATTTAAAATTTAAAGTCCACACATTTTCTTTATTGTCGTCCTTATTATGTGTAGAAGAAGTTCAATAATTTAGTACATTTATCAACGACATATTTTATTTTTAGATAATCACGGATAATTGAGTTCAAATTTTATACGATTTGGGTTATTTCAAATCGGATGTTAACGCACATTGCAACTAGTAATGGCACGACATATATAATATTAAAGGGATCAATTACTTCATTACGATAGAGCGCCGGTCCCTTTTTAATTACTTAGTTAGAACAGTTGTAACGGTGAAAATTTAACTGTTTCAATAGTTATCCAAGAACTTTATAATGCATAAATTTTATAAAAGATTGGATAGTTAAAAAGCAGGTTTGATGAACAAGAAACACTATTAATAGGATTCCATAGCAGCCAGCTCATGCATGACGCGGAGACGGAATGTTGTATGTTGTAACAAATTTGTATGTTGTTTGTCCGTGATAATTACGTCGTGCATCATAGTCACAAATACGATAAAACGCATACAGATAATGCATATTCACCAATGCAAGCGCATAATACACATGCAATGAATGCAAGCATTCGCAACTGCATTTATATGTGTCGACGTCGCTATTTACAGTTATTCAGCTGTCTCAAGGTCCATAAACCTTAGTGTAATTTACTTCAAAAATCAATAAAGAAGAAAGAAATAAAAATAAAAACGAAACAAAATCATTTCGGTAGTTTGGAAAAAAAAAAGATATTATTGGGAAATTATTACGAACTAAAAGTGAACATTAAAAATTGTATTAAGAAACATATACTAAAAATATATCAAAATTAGTTAACACATAATTATTTATATGAAAATATTATAGAAACGCATAAAAATGAGGAAAGTAATTGATTTGATACTTATTCTGAGTACTGGATCACTACAATTTCACTTTGTTATGCCTCTAACCGCGTACGAGCAATGAAATATTATTATTATTTCTTAATTCATCTCTTTTCTTATCTGTTAATACTTAATACAATATAATTTTAATTAAGTTTATAATGTCTAATTTTAAGTTAATTATGATTCGTGTAATAAAAATAACGGATTTTAAATTTACCAAAGTTACTCTAACAAACTCTAATATATATATTGGTTTAATGCTTTGTCAGTACGTTAAATGAAAACAATGGATGCGTAATTGTTAAAACATTGTTACGTACTTGTCAACAGCTACAGGTGAGTTCCCTTCAGTCTCTAATTCGTGGCAATAGATAAAATTAAAACAAAGAATGAAAATTTGGTAAACTGATAATTACATTGCATCAAATTGAATGAGGTTGATTTGATGCCCGTGGAATATCGCATGAAACCAATATTTGTCTTTCCGAAAATATTCATAATTTACAAAAAATACTGGCATTGAATCATTAACTTTCGAAAAAGATAAGCGATTTATTAGAATTAAAGATAGCTCCAATTTGCAGCCAGGTATAGCCCCGGTGTCACATTGACCCAATATAATGAAAAACTGAAAATTTTTCAGAAACTTAGAAACTTTTATATACTTAAAATTAATTTTAAGATGTTCGCGTTGTGAAATTAAAATTGGTTTGCTGACATTAATAACGAAAATTTTAAATCAAATTAAAGCGAAGCAGATCACACACAATCAATATTAAATTTAATTTACAAAGCTTTTAAAAAAATAATATTAAAATTTGTTTGAGGTCACAGGTCAATTAGTGATTTTTGAAAAAAAGAAACATACTTCCAAGAAATAAAATATAATTTTAATTATAACTTGAATATATAATTTTAATTAATGATTCTACCTTCCGACACCATCAGCAGACCTTCGCTACCGAATGAAGTGTATTGGATTTGAAAAAAGGACCAAATGAGTTCAAACTTCAAACTTTAGGGGTTTACTAGTAGATATTGAGGAACTCCACTATTTTTCTCATGGATCCATTATCAGACCTCGTTGGTGATAAAATGTTGTATTGGCATCCGAATTACATATACTTACAATATTTTAAATCGGTACGATAATTAGAAATATATTAAAACCGTCTTCTAAGATTTGGTTATATTCGAAGAACTCTGTTCAACTTACAATACCGAATTAAAATTCATTAATTTTAACGTTTTCAAAATTTGAACTAACTGACCATAATGGTTACGTTAGATTAAATTTTATTAGGCTGGTATATTAAAAAATAGTATTACTTTAAATCGGGCCAAATATGTTTATGTTACATTTTTTTTCGATTATGACGTGAAGTAAATTACTTAGACGACAAAATAAATAGTTTAGATGATTATAACATGTTCAAAATTTGGTAAAACTGCTAATGTAAGGGAGGAAAACATCTTAAGCGCAGACTATATGTATAATATACAGTATTATTGGTATGGTACTTTTAACTGTTGGTAATGTAAAAGACGTTTACGTTATATGTCAATTTTAATTTTTATAAATTAAAATAAATTAAATAAAGGCAATTTTATTGGAGAGATAAAGTATGATAAGTATAATCGATTTTATTATTATCATTATTATCCGAATTCGTATACAATAATATAATTATTATTTTTACAATTTTGGAATCAAATATTTACTGGTAACTAAAATAAGGAATACATATATGATTTACATTGAACTTAATCTAGAAGCCGCGTGACGGGAAAACGTAACGGAATATATGACGGACGAATGTGACTTTGTTTTAAATAGCGTGGTAACTTCTCTTTTTACGTACCCGAAGAAGTACCATTTCGATAAGTTTAAATTTTTAGTATTCGTAAACAGATATCGCGATACGCCGCAGCCGCGGCGGGTGCGGCCTCGTTGAGTGTCTTCAGGCGGAACGGCGGGGCGATCCCCGAGATCGCTCCTGTTCGCGCGCACACGCGTCCGCGAGCGGCGTCTCGACAGCGGCGGCGGCGGCGGCGTCGGCCCGCGAGCGGTAACAGCATGATTACACATATAAAGCGCCTTATCTCGGTGCGTCGCGGCGCGTAAACCGGTTACGGTCGCGGGCGAACCGCGCCTCGTGTTTACGCGATTTTTACGCGCCAATCTCGCCGCCCGCCGCACCGCGCGCCCCGCGGCCCGCGCAAATTGAAAACGGAATCACGGCGAAGTGGAAACGGCGCACGCCGCGGCGGCGCGACAGGAAATGCGCCGCGCGCCGGCCGGAAAACGACAAATCTGTTCCAATTTTGAAACTGAACAGCGCACGATCTACCTCCACGATCCGCCGCATGGGGATTGGGAAAACTGAAATTTTTCAATATCGGCGACTCTGTGACTTATTGATTCCTGAAAAAAAAATTGCGACTCGATCTCTCTCAGTTCATAACGAATCAGCCGAAGCATTTACTAATAGCGTTGAAAATCGCTCCGGATGCCGGCCGTGAGGGGAAATAAACCTGAATGCGCGCCGCAGCTGAAAAACTATCTCATAGGAAAGAATTTGAAAAAAGTATAGAAATGATAATGAACATTGAAGACCATAGTCACGACGAAAAAACGATGATTCAATGCTCTTATCAAATTGAAAAATCAGGTGGGGCTGTATCGGGGAACACGGTCGTTGGTTTAACGTGAAACGTCCACGTCAGCGAGACGCTTTTAGTGATAAAAATTGAAATGAAAATAAGATTGGGTCTAAAAATTTCAGTACAAAACAGACACTGAACAATGACAAGTGCTGTAGCGGTGGAATTGTTCGCGGAGTCAGCGTCGTCTACTGAACGATCCGTGGCAACTTTGGGTCACTCCTGAAACCGCCCCATTCCCATTCATTCGATGACGGACATTGGAGTACCTATGCGTAACCCTTAATCTCCCTTTTTTGAACTATAGCATTGATCCATAGTTGTAGCTGGCTCTAGCACGAGCTGAGGCCTATGTACTGACTTTTTATACTTTTTCATACAAATCCTGGTCGTTTTTAGCTATAGTTTATGCTTAAATTACAGTTATTTTTATTTAAAACGGTTATTCTAATAAATTACATAGACACACGAAAGGATCACCGCGCTATCACATGCGAGTTGTGAGTTACAGTAAGTAGAAATGAGCGAGAACGCCGCTTTCCGTCATTCCACGCAACGCCCCTTCCCCGCCGTCAACCGTCAGCCGCGATGTCAACTCAAGGTCATACCACCGAGCCGACTATACGAGTCGAAAATGAAACTAGATTCATGTTTTTAAAACTAATAATTTCGTAGTTATCAATGTAAGACGATATAGATCTTTTTGTTACGGTCCACTTTTCTCACCTGAACCCGTATGTTTCGGTGTGATTTTTGAAGAAATTTCACAAAAAGTTTTAGTCGTGGTGTTGAAAACTGTGTTGCCTTACATTTACAACGTATGATCCGGCAAAGGACAAATAACAATAAAATTTCCTCTAGCCGAAAAAAAAAAAAATGGTCCGCTGCCGGCTGTAATGTCGAGATACGATCTTCCACTATTGCTCACCATTTACATATATACTAACCTACAAGAAAATTTGACGGATATCAAAGGCATAACTCGATATACATAGAACGAAGTTTCTTCGCTACGAGATAGGGCATTTTGTAAACGTGAACGATGTGCAATAGATTGCTGGCCCTCAATCAAAACATTAAATGAGTTCAGACAACGTTGGCGCTAATTCAGAATATTAACATCGAAAGGACAGGTGTCACAATGTATATGTGGTGGACCTGTCATATGTGGAGAAACTGTAAATGCGTGCAACGCTTATGTTCGTCTGAAGTAAAAGGTTTTTGTTTGCCGGCGGGGCAGATGTAGCGACTAAACTGAAAATCAAAAAGGTCATGTTAGAATTTGATAGTATTGACTGGAACAAGGGTCGTGACAACAAAACAGATCGCCCGATATGAAAAATGAAGGAATCCACTCTAATTCCGTCATGGAGAAAGCGTGAGCGTAGTCAGTTATTAATAAAGTCAATGTTAACAAACGTATATTCATTTATGTATATGCCGTTATTTAATACTGGCCACTTTGAATTTGAATATCTCCGGTTTGCCGACGGATTGGATCTTTCAGGTTACGAATGCAGTAACTGCATAAATGAATTGTGAAGTTTAACTTAATGTCAAATCCGTCCAAAAGAAAATCAGTTAGGTATTATCAAGTCGTGCTTTACTTCAAAAACCCACAAGATCAACGTCTTCCGTCTTTATCTGTTTGTTGACAATAAGTTCTAACGTCAATATTTGCAAGCGACTAGTGTTGTAGGTTTAGAAAAATCTTGAACATAATCAAGTAGCATCGGACCGCATACGCGTCCGACCGGCCCTAAACTGTCCGAAGGCTCGACAATGCCGAACCGGACGATCGTAAACAGCGCAATACATTTCAATAAAAATAAAACGGTAAGGACGAGCGTAAATAATTTTGATCACTCCCGCAGGAGCGGCCCGGATTAGCGCCGGGGCCGGGATAATACAGCTCTACAAATAAAATGTGGCGCTCTCCACTGCTGCAAACTTACTGGGAATTAGAAATATACCACACATTTTCTTACGTTACTTTCTAGACGTTTTAGTACCGAAACGATTGTTTTAAACAATTGTTTTTTAAAACTTTCAAAGGAGGCGAACAGTTAACGAACATTTCGTTATTTATTACGCTTGAGACATAAAAACCTGTATTCTTCTGTAGTTTAACATTCACTTAACAGTTTTAAAATTACCTAGGACCCACATTACGTATAACGTTTTAATAATAAAGTTAATGCATTTTGGTTTCTAAAATTGTCCACAATACGTGGGTCAATGTGAAAGTCCGTAGAAAAACAAAAATTGAGCAAACTAGCAAGTATTATTTTTATTATTATTGTTTTTCAAAATAATGTCCGTTGAGATCGATACATCGCTGTATTTGATGGAACCAATGATAGAAAAACTTTACACGCTTGCATTCAAGGATCGCTTCAACCATGTTTTTATATACAGCCCCGGCTTCCTTGGCGTCCCTACACCACTTTCTTCAAAATTTTTTGACGTGACAACGTCTTAAATTAGGTTGCGGCTGGGAGTCACTTATGAAAAAGTGTAACGCTCGGTAACGTAACGATGAGTCACCGAACGAGAGAGAGGCCCGCCGAATGCCTTGCGTCTCTCTCCCTCAACTATGATCGGTCTGCCGCGCGCAGCACTAGAGAATTAGTGCATAGCTTGCAAATGTATTGCAAGTTATTGTATGTATATTTGTATATAAATACGTATGTATGTGTAAAGGTAAAAATAAAATTTTGTTAATATGAAATTCAGTGCGAGATTCTTTGTATAAATTAATGTTTTAAATATAATTCTTTGTATAAATAAATGTTTTAAATTGTTACTATTATTTCATCCTTCTTCCTACTATACGAATGAATATTCACATTAAAATGATTTTACCATTCAAAGTCGTTGTCACGTAAAACTTTCGCCCGTATACCGACTTTACAGGCAACCAAATTTTTTTTTTTAGGAAATAAATAAAAATATCACGGTGAGAGGTTGGAGCTGTAAGGCGAATGAACCAGTATTTCTATACCTCACGTGCCCAAATATTTAGTTTTTTGTCACGATAAAGGAGAATCCTAATGCGAGGTATTTTCTCCAAACTTTTTCCAAAACAAGAGGCAAGCAATTGTTAAGTGTACCAGTCTGCAGTGACTGTTTTTTATCTTGCTAAAACAATTGTTGCCTAATGATCTGCCATTCCGAAGAAAGAGGCCACAATCTTTTTTCCGACGCTTCGACCTCGTTTTACTTTTAGATGGCAACTTCTCCAAAGGAAACGCCCACTGAGGAGACTGTCTTTTGGTTTCAGTATTGTAAAAGTAAACCCAGATTTCGTCACCTGTAACTATGTCATACACAACATGTAAGTCACCACCGGCAAATCTTTGCACCATTTCGTGGCACCAATCAACGCAAGGGAGTTTTTCAGCTTTCATCAAATTATGAGAACCCACCGAATATGAAGTTTCTAAACCGATAAATGTTCGTACTGAAGGATGTTGTGTACTTAACTCATACTTAAGCCTAAGCTTGTCTGAATCTGCTGCTAGGTTGCTCTTTTACCAGTCTTTATTATGAGCTTCGTCTTCATCACAGCACTTATGTTGGCTTCGGTCGTTACCGTAGTAGGACGTCCCTCATGTAAATCATGAGTTAGATTAGTGCGACTACTAGTCAGACTGGTTTGAATTCATTAAACCAGTTATAAACAGTGGCAAGGGATGGATCTTCATCATGAATTTGTCGGCCAATCGAAGTCTGTTAAAACTTTCTCGTTGGCTTAAATGGCAACTAAAATCATAGAAAATCATTGCACGAGAATTTTCTAACGTTAGTTAGTGTCGTTAGACAAAGAATTTTCTTTTTGCCGCCAGTTTTAAAAACAAATGATAGATGACTGCAACATACACAATAAGATTGGAAAAGAGTTCCATTTATAAAATCTAAATAGGTTTTTTTTTATTTTACAGTTTCTACGTGGCCAGTTCAAAAAATTGTAAAAGTCACCTGCGTATTATGTGTTACTTTTCAGACACTAAAAAGCTATGAGTAGCATTTACATTTTATAATTAAAAATGGGCAAAAAACACAATTTTAATATAAATATTTTTTTTAATGTTCCTCTATAGATATTAAAATTATTATTAATGTTGTTACCATAAACTTACGCTTATTTCCCAGCAAGTTTGGCAGAGACTACAGATTCCCACATGGTGCTATATTTGCATATCTATCTTGCTTCGCTGACAGCGATCTATCTTTTAATGTAAGCTGGTCGGTTTCGGATATTTAAAATGTGGCCCTTTTTTAATATGCCACCAATTTGGTGTGCATAGGATGACGTTAGGGTAAATACTAAAATGTGGTGCAATAACAAGATCTTTTAAACATAACAAAAACTGTATATTAATTTATATAGATTTAACTAAATCACAAAGCGTTAGTACAACAAGAACTGACTAGTTTCAGCATTATAGATAGAATCAAGGTCTGACTTCCTCAAAATATTAAACTTTCTATTCCAAATCTATGAAGTCAATACCGTATCTCATCTAAACAAAAGTCAAGTAAATACTTCAGGTATATCACGCCGGAGTGACTCTGCGGTATGAATTCTCGACACTAAAATATCATTGTCATTGTGAATCGAAGTTTCATCCCTGTTTATTGAAGTTTGACATCTCGGCCGCCCCTTCGCGCGGCGCAGCCGGCGGCGGGGGAGTGCAAAACTTCCACTTTAATTATCCCAATTTTGTGGTCTTATCGAAAACTCTACACAGGGCATAAATCACCGCGACCATTCGCGACTCCGCGCCCGTGAAGCTCGCGCGCGCCCTGGCGGCCGCCGCCCGGACCTACTTTACAAAAACCATCTCGTTTTAAACGGTGTCACATCGTCGTTGTTTACTTTTACGCTAAGGCCCCGGCTCACGCCGCGCGTATAAATCTTAATATTTGTCGGGCGGGGGCGCCGCGGGCCCGCGACGTCTCCATTATAAAACGTCATAACTCAAACGCCCGAAGTGGCCTTTGTTTTCGGAACGTTATCAGCTAGGGTATCGATCCGTCTTCGCCTGGGCGCGGTCTAGAGTAACAATTTTAACATTTTTTGTCCTGTGTCGTAAAATTTGTAAGTGTTCAATAACGCCTTTTCGACAAAACTGCGTAACATAAGACCGTTCTTGAAACCGTGTAATGTGTAAGATTACCCGTATTATTATTTTTTTTTTTTAGAAAAGATTATTTACCGTTTTTAATCAGTATTTTCAATGGGTGGTTATGTTAATTTTCTATTATCTGAGAAATAAAGCTATTTTTTATTTGATTAAAAAATCAGTGCGAGCGCATCGTGGTTATTATTTGAAAGTTTTTACAAAATTTTTCTAACTGATATTTTAAAGTTTTATGATCAACGCCATAACTACTCAATTAGTCGTTCAATAAGAGGCGTTTTCAAGCACCGGTTTTAGTAAGGCGCATTTTATAGACTAATAAGTCCGATTGACGCACACGCGCTGCATGCATGACGCACGACATACATGCAAAAATGAGCTTCCGAACAAATGTAGAACAAAATGACGGTGAATATATCTAGGAGAGCGCGGCTGACTCCCGCGCAACGTGCGTTGTTCTCTTAAAACTTAATTTAAACCATCGAGTCCGTATCGTTGGGACGTGAAAATGACGTCATAGTGAGAAGCTTTACCACCTCACGGCATCGGCTGACGTAATTTTGACGTCACAGCTATAATCGTTTTAAGTTGATATGACAGCTGACGCGCGCTCGACAAGGAGCACGCGTTAGTTCAGTTAGGAAAAGGCAGAGTTTAAAACGCTTTTAATGCGTAAATACCTCTAAATGTCAATTTCATCTCACGCAAAGCCTATATCAGTTTAGAATTTAACTGTAAGTTCGAATGAACACGAATTGTATATAGAACTGTGTAATGTGTATTTAAATTGAGCACTCAACTCTAACGATGCCATCTCATGCATGATTGTGACGTAATGGCGCAGATTATTATTTACGTAAATCTGTACTAAAGCGAAATAAGTCATATTTATGAGTTATAAAAATAACAACTTAATTATTACTTAACGTCTTCGTAAATACGGTTTCCGTTAAATTTCAAAATGAACATAACCTCCCGTTCGTTATCAGGCAATTACCAAATAAATTTTTCACTGTACATCCGCGCCGCGGCAATCTTCTCATAATTTACACAAATCGCCGGAGCTCTATTACGTATAATTATAATGTAACTCGGCAGAATCAATTTAGTATTCCTCATTGGAACCCAATTTCGCGTACAATTCTAAGGCTGGAGACGTCGTAAATAGAATTTCCGAACGGAACAATTGCGAAAGCGTTTTGATTACATTTGTCTGTATCGGCGTGGGTTCGTTCGTATCGGAACGCACAAAGATTCGCAGAAACAGCACGGCTAAAGTAGACATTCTTGTAGTCTTTATCTTTCTCGAGATAATGTTAAAATTCGTATACTTGTGAATTGTTATATGTATATTACTTTCTGTTTAGAAGTGAGGGCATATTATTTATTTATACAATGCACGGCTCGAAGGACATATCTCCGAAAAAGAAGACCGTGGGCTATATTTTCCTCGTTCGCCCGTTCTTCCGGTATATTTGAGAAATTTTACAACTCGTTTATGAATCTAGGGAATTAATTCTCTCAAATATTCAGGTTTCTTCACGATTTTGTACGATAGTCAATCTTCAAATACGAACAGAATTTAGAGCGCGCGTCCCAGGTCGCACACGCACGGGTAGTCTAATCGCTGAGCTGTCACAGCAGATGTATTGCCATTGTAAAAATTAGGTACGCCAATATACAAAAAAGGTATCCGTATAAACGAAAAGTTCAGGAAATGTGTTCCTTTCTTTGGACACCGAAGTGACATACAAGCGTGAGTTTTTAAATGTCTTGTTAGCCTCTCCGTTTGAGTTTACTGTTATATATAGGCATTTGTAAGTTGCACTAAACGACCGCGAACGGAGCTTGTTAACCTTCCTGTTTGAATTTACTGTTGTATATAATTTGTAAGTTGCATAAAACGACCGCTAGTAGCGCTTGTTAATTTTCCAGTTTAAATTTACTGTTATATATAGGTATTTGAAAGTTGCACAAAACGACCGCTAGCAGCACTTGTTAACCTACCCGTTTGAGTTTACTGTTATATAACTGTTATATATTGGCATTTGTAAGTTGCACAAAGCGATCGCTAGTAGCGCTTTTTAATCTTTCCGTTTGAGTTTACTATTATATGTTTAGGCATCTATAACTTGTACAAACTCACCGCTAGCGGCGCTGCACAAACTCTCATACAAAGAGCATAAACTCAAACGAAATATAGTTTAAAGATTTCTATTTAACCCTCTTGTTAAGTTTAACAAGAGGTTGTATATGAATCTATAACGTTCAATAAGTATATAGTTCCTTCAGCTGAAGGAACTATATACTTATTGAACCGTTGCGATATCTATCTGTTTGCCGGAGATAATATTTTTCTAAACCAGTTTAATTAGATAAATACACATAACCATTTAGCTAAAACTATATTACAAATTCCAAACTTGATACAACAAACGCCAGTTTAGGGAACGAGTATTTTTTTCGAAAATTTATCAAATATTTAGGCAATTTTTGAATAAGAATTCTGAAGTGATATAAACATCATTGCAGTGTTTAGAGAGAGAAAGAAATAAAGAGAACGACTAACGGACGCAGCGTTCGTATTCGGTTTGGTGGTTCCGTAACCGAAGTTTTGGCTAGTGTGATAAGCCTCGCAAGCCCAACCGCTAGATGAATAATGAACAGCAAGCAATGGGTGGTAGAAGTCGATTCGTATTTAACTACTATGGGATTGCCAGCATGAAATGACATCACCATACCAACTTTGGCTAAAATCGGTGAAACAATAAATTTAAGAAGTGCTGTCCTAAGGAATTGGCTGATCTGCAGCAATAAAAACGAATCACAACTTCCATGGCGTTGGCGACCCCACACGAAAATAAAGGAATTCCGAATCACAATGTCGGATGTGACGAATAGTGGATTGTTCACGATTAGCGGAAACGAGCAGTCTAATAGCTTAAGGAGTAAGAACATGACTCCAATGAGACATTTACAGAACTGTCTAAAAAATAGCTCATATACACCATGGTATTGATGAATGTTTGGTGGTCTTATGCTGGTGAAACTCATCATAGCTTTCTGGAATATAATATGGATATAGACGAGAACATTTAATACTGATGGCTAAATTTGTAGAAAAATATGGCAGAACTCTCAATAGATCATCACTAATATTATTTTACAATACAGTAAGACGTCATCATGGCTAAGAAGTCGTTCTACATAAGAAGTTATCCTTCTCACTCACTGAATTTGGATCCAATCAACTTACACTTTCACGTATTTTTAACACGCTTTTATAAGCTTGAGTTGTATGTAATTAACTAACTAATTATGTATGTAACGGAATCTTTGAGCTTAATTTTCACCAATTTCAAAAAGTCTGATTAATTTGAAACTTTACGTACATATCAAGGAGCAGTGACAATACAATAGTTTGATAAGTTTATCCTCTTATCCTGATCAGTATCGCCAGGATCGAATGATTTCGTCACGTATCGTCTGCGTGAGAGCAAGTGGCTTATTACTGTTACTAAATTCTATTACTGTTTTGTAATAGAATTTAGTAACAGTAATAAGAATTATTAATAATTCAACTATTGTTGTATTGTTAAAAATTACGAATTTTCACCAATCAATCGAACTAAAAAGTGAAAAATAAATACAGTTTAAAAAAACTAAAAAATACGCACATTAAACTAAAAAGTGAAAAATAATCCTTAATATTAACTCAAAAAAATAATGAGCAATAACGAAAAATACAAGTATTATTGAGGAAAAAGCGTGGGGCGCTTTGTGCCACATTTTTCGCGTGTAGAGCAACCCACGCTTTTTCCACAATAATACTAGTAGGTATTTTTCATCATTGTTCATTATTTTTTTTGAATTCATATTAAGGATTATTTTTCATTTTTTAGTTTAATGTGCTTTAAAAGCGTATTTTTTAGTTTTTTTAAACTATATCTATTCTGTAAATAAATTTTACTACACGAAAAAAATACCTTTAAATTTGGGTGAAAAACATGTCCCAGATTTTTATTGCAAAGATATAAACGACCGTCCTATATACAGCATATAAAAATGTATGATAGCGTAATTCGCTAGTTTGTTCATCTCAGCCATTGAACGTTCACTGTTCGAAATGAGTCTAACTCCTGGCTTCAACAGCGTATGATCCTGCGCCACCCGTAATCAATCGACGACGACGACCTTTGTCAGATCCCTTGGTTCATCCAGCGGGAGGTCGTTCCAAGTTGTGACGTTAAATTTGTGGTTTTACAATATTTGGTACAATATTTTCACTTCTTCAGCACCTCCATCAGTTGGACGAGCGCCGTCGCCTACCTACATTGAGCAGGAGATATTTTTTTAGGAGATCAACAGTGAGTGATTAAGTTTAGTGTCCATATGCCATTAAACGTAACATCATGTACTCATTCAAAGAATTTCGTCCTTGTTCCTTGAAGGATGCTGGACTTCAAAACGCCGCGTACAACCACTTTATTATGTACCTACTAGCCGTTACCCGCTCGCTTCGCTGGGTGTTATGGTTTCAGTTTCAGTTCAAAGAAATTTATTTTTCAAAGAATGTATATATACAATTCACTCAAAAAGAAAAAAAAAATTACAGTATTATAACATTATACTGAACTATATGAAATTTGCAATATATAACTAATGTACCAATATCAACCGCTGAGTATGAGGATACTAGATTATATCTAAATTATTCTATTTCATTATCTAATAAACATTTACATGTTTACTTAAAATGTGCGTTTTTGTTTTATTTTTAGACGTACTCAGTGTCTTAGAATCCTCAATATCCTCTGAAAAGGTGTTTTTTTTTAGTAGTTCATACTGCACAATTTTGAATTTGAACAGTATATAGATTTAATTAAGAAAAATTAATGATGAAAGGTGTACGGAGTTCAAAAAATAAATATTTTGAAACCATTTACGCTTATGTAATACTCTTCGAATAGTCAAAATCGCACAAAATGTTCTCGTACAAACATAATTTCATAACCGAACCTTTTATATTATAAAAACCTTAGACGTGCTAAACGAGTACTATCTTTCTTAATGCTGCACATCCTACACTCAAGAACATTTGTCTTAAGGGGTTGTACGTCCTACATTCCAGTATATTTTACAAAAAAGAAATAAATAAAAGAAAATCTAGAAGCTTTAACAAAAAGCAGTCGGCGCACGAGCATCGTCCGTGACAAGGCATTAAGCGCATTGTCCGCCGCGCGTCTATGAATATCTAAAATCCAAGCCAAACACAAAGCCGCCGACGGCGCCTATTCTCGGGGCTCGCGCGCGCCGCGGCGGCGCACGCCGTGTACGCGCGCGTTATTAGCTGAAAAAACAAGAGGCGAAGCGGTTTAAAGGTACCCAGGCATCATGAAAGTTCACGAATATCAAAAAGGTGTAAGTGATTTGGGACGGTGGTGCGAACCGGATTTGTAAAATCTCGACGTATCATCCTCTCCGAGTATCGCGGTATCACGCCTAATAATAAGGAATCAATTCTAATTCTGCGTATTTCAAGATTTAGTAATAGCCATTGAAAAGTAGTCCCCGACGACAAATCGCAGTGTTTTCGTCTAATTTCTAAGCGTTAAGGAGTGCTATGGCATCCGTCATCAGCTCAGCAGCATAAGATATGATAATTAGTAGATGTAAAAATTTGAAGGAGCTCAAACACACTATGTGCTCATAATATTTGAGGATATCTCTCGATTTCCATGGGATTCCATCTTCAGATCCTAACTTGGTGACTTGATCTGATGATGATCACCTCGAGACTGTACAATTTCAACAATAAAAAAATCGAAATCGATTCATAATTGACGAAGATATCGCTGAACATACATAAAAATACATACAGACGAAAATAGAACCTCTTCCTTTTTTGAAATTAATTAAATTAGAGCTTGTTCTTTTAACCCCCGACGTAAAAAGAGAGGTGTTATAAGTTTGACCGCTTTTTGTGTGTGTCTGTCCGTGGGACCGTAGCTCAATCGGGTGAATCGATTCAGATTATTTGAAAGCAGGTTTTCTAGCGATGGTTCTTAGATATGTTTTATCAAAATCAGTTTTTTCTTATTTAATTTCATGTTTAGCTTTCCGTCCGCAGATTCGTCCGCGTGGATAAAGTGTACTCCTTAATCTTTTTTTTTTGTATCGATCGAACTTTTGTCAATGCCGATCATATTCTCTTGCCTCTAATGCCAGTCCCACACTAAATCTCAATCCTAGTTCGTTTTCAAATTCGGTCCTGATGCCTGCTCTTGATTGTGCTCCCCATCTTGCGTTCAATTTTGTTACCGTTACCGGTCACGGTTCCAATTTGTACGAAGCCGGGACAAGTGATAATTTTAAATGTAATATGAATATGAAGCTTGCTAAGAGTGAAAATATTTTCAGAATCGGGGCAGTAGTTCAGTTCAATAATTCAAATACGCGGACGAAGTCGGGGACAAATGCTAGTAGATGCACTAGTAACAAAAACACGGGCCTATTCAAATGCAAAGTTGTGTTAAAATTGCTAGTCAATCGAAGGATTAATTTTGGAGTTCTGAGGTGACAAACATAGTTGAATTTTTATACAAGATCAAAAAAATTTTTTTTTCGTATTTTATATATAAATTCAAGACAATTTTTCATCATATTTTATATACACTTAATTATAATATATGTATGCCATTTCGTAGTTGTACGACAAGTAGTTTTGACAGTCCTTGATATTACAACAACTTAACACTACCTAAAGAATTTTGAAGAGACCGAAGCAGTTGACAATCGGAGGGTGCAAGGTCAGGGCTATAAGGTGGATGCATTAACACTTTCCAACCAAACTCTTTCAATATTTGTTGAGTAGCCAAAATGGTGTGGTTTGGCGATATCATGGTGAAAGACCACATCATTTCTGTTGGTCAATTCCGGCCGTTTTTTCTCTACTTCTTGTTGTTCAGTAGAGATTCGAAGCTGATCAGCTGTTGGCAGTAGAGATTCAAATTGATGGTTTTGCCCGGCAGTAAAAGCTCATAATGAACAATGCCCTTCCAATCCCTCTATACACATAGCATGAACTTATTGCGAGTTAATCCGGATTTCGCTAGTCTGTGGAGTTTGCTTGCCTTTTGACCGTGATCTTTTTCGCACGTTGCTGTCGTAGGTAATCCATTTTTCCCACCAGTGATCAATCTTTTCAGAAACGGTGCGGTTTCATAACGTTTCTATAGAGAATTGCAAATGAGCATACGATTCATTATATTTGTTTCTTGTGTGGAAATACAAGTAACGAGTATAATGCTTTAGGCCCATAAACGTCACAAATTTCTTTCGCGGCTTCTATCACATTTTTCTTTTTTTTGTAACAAAACTTCAAAATGTATAGAATTTCTATTTTAGATTCACTCATTTTGGTGGACAAAATAGCAATAGAAAAATGGTGGGATACCGATTTAATTTATATTTTTGTTTTTAAAATGTCACCTATTTAATGATATTAAAACTAGCCAGATACAAACACCACAACCAAGGAGATTTTACTGCAACTTTTTACTAATAAAATATGAAAAATCGTTTTCCCCGACCTAATATTTAAAGGTGTAACGATATTTGTCAGTATTTAGTGTCAGCTTTTCATCAATTACAATGATATCGTTACGAATTAATAGTTTTCTTTTAAATAATGATATATTAAATTCTGTTTTATTTTTATTAAATAGTTCATCTCTTAAAAGAACATTATACACTTATGTTTTTTTTAATGTTTACTTTTTCATTCATTACATTTCATGTACTGAAATAGGTAAGATTTTTTTTTCACACAAAAATAAGGCGAGACTAAACTCGGATCCTTATTCTTTACAGAAATGTTGGCACGAATTATTTTGAATGTAAAGCTCACTTAAAATTCTTTCGAGGCTTCAAGCATAAATATTTTTCCTTACTTTTTTTCTGCTGTTATTAAGCAACAATTAAGGTCTTATTGAGTTAAATTCAATAACATAGAGCGTTTTTTAGCTCTTTGAAGGAAACAGTTTATAACTATTTTGAAAATGTTTTGTTCTGTTTTGTTATTGCCCGTAAATATTAAGCTCAATTAAGTTCAATATTTACGGTGGAAATTTATAGAAAAGGATATAAAAGATCAAGTTCAAATGTTGCTTCGACTATTTTCTTTAATTTTATAATGGCATATGCTCGCAACCTAATCTTACACACATGGTATATTTCTTATTTTCATTTTTAACACCTCGATTGAGAAAAAAACAGTTTCACAATTTTCATAGAAAAATAGAGATTATATCCAGAGTACAAACGCAAAAATTAACATATCTCACACAATAAATTTATGTGTACAATGGCATAATAGCTGTAATAATTTTGCGAATACATAATATAGAATATATTTTGGAAACGGAAATAATTTCTCTTATAACGCTGAAAACAAATTCGTGGGCCGTGAAACCCGCAGTTTCATCGTGTACATAATCTCGACTAACGGATTAAGCGATCGCGAGTTCGGTAAACAGCGAGCGCGGACAGCTAGAATTCGATCGGACCGCGGGGCGGGCGGCGAAACGGAAGGTGATTAAGCAAATCGAGAGCGGACCGCCGCGGCCGCGATCGACGCCGGACGCATGCGCCGGCGGCCGATCTTCATGAGAAGGTATCGAATTCTAAGCCGTGCAGTCACAGTGACGGCGATTTCGGGTGACGCTACACGCTTTAAGGTGGGCAATCTTTCAAGTGATATTATATATGTACTTAAGGTTGGACGGATCTAGCGTTCGAACCGGAAGGCGCCGGATTCGATCCTGACAATGGCGCATTGATCGATGAGCGTTTGGCGTAAGTCGAATCAAATCATTCCCTCCGTGTCTCGGAGGGCACATCAAGACGCGCTGACGTTGTGATTAATATGACGTCATTGGTGACGAAGCGCGATAACAGCTCTCGATCCGGTTCGTAACGATGTGGAGGACTTAGGTCCAGACCCCACAGTCCTACTAATATTATAAACGCGAAGATTTGTAAAATGTAGGGCTGGATGTTAGTTACGTTGTCACGTAAAAACTACTTTAGGGATTTTGATAAAACTTCACACTATTATAGCTTATGCATCAGAACAAGGGCGTATTTCTTTCAAACTGACATTTAACAGAAAGTTACTTTCAAAATGACATTCATATTCCACGTCCTCCTTTTAATGGTTGTCTGCGTTAAACGCGTTAAAAGGAAGACATGGAATGCAAAATTAATTTTAAAAGTAAAAAGCGAGTATAAAATGAGACGGTGAAAGAGGCCCATAAATATGGACTACAATTTATAGAGATACTAGCTTTTGCGGGCAGCTCAATTCGTGTGACGTAGTAAAGGCAGAACCGGTATCTATATCGAGACCGGAATGACAATCGAAAGCAGAACGAAGACCGCGATCGGGATCACATTGACAACGCGATCGGTCGGTATAAAATGTGAAGAAACCATTCTACGTATGCACACGGGCGGAGACGCGGGCCAAAGCTAGTTTAAAATAAAAAGGTTGTGGGTGAAGTTTTGCTGTGGTGATTAAAACGTGACTCATCGCACAGCGACTCGATACAGTATCGCCTCGTCTCACTGAACATGAATCAAGAATAAATAAATAGCACTTCTTTTTTTTTTTTAATCAGAGTTTCCTGTGTACGATACCCACAAACATATATTTCATTTCAAATATCTAACTCGTTAATGAAATTGCACTTCCTGCCTCGAATCGAACTCAACCATCTAAGCGGCGACTCTCGATATATTTTCAGTTTAATTTATTTTGTAAATTTTCAAAAAATATACAAAATCTACACTTCATTGCTCGAATATATTTCAAATATTAAAGAAGGTAAGATATCAGGATGCTTGTACGTTTGCGAGTTCTATTAGTGAAACCGATTTAGATGTGTATTTTTGACGTGACAACGTCTTAAATTAGGTTGCGACTGGGAGTCACTTATGAAAAAGGTGTAACGCTCGGTAACGTAACGATGAGTCACCGAACGAGAGAGAGAGGCCCGCCGAATGCCTTGCGTCTCTCTCCCACTCAACTATGATCGGTCTGCCGCGCGCGCAGCACTAGAGAATTAGTGCATAGCTTGCAAATGTATTGCAAGTTATTGTATGTATATTTGTATATAAATACGTATGTATGTGTAAAGGTAAAAATAAAATTTTGTTAATATGAAATTCAGTGCGAGATTCTTTGTATAAATTAATGTTTTAAATATAATTCTTTGTATAAATAAATGTTTTAAATTGTTACTATTATTTCATCCTTCTTCCTACTATACGAATGAATATTCACATTAAAATGATTTTACCATTCAAAGTCGTTGTCACGTAAAACTTTCGCCCGTATACCGACTTTACAGGCAACCAAATTTTTTATGTCAGATTTTTAATCAGCGCAGTATAGAAACATGACCTCCCAAAATGAATGATAGTTTTTATCAGATAGAAGAGCTTGTGGTCTTTAGATGTGTGCGTTATTGTTGAAATCTATAAACTGTCTCGGGTGATACAGTCTTGGCAACATTTTTAAACAAATAATGGCGTGGCTATGGTAGAACAATAAAAAATCAAACTCGAAAATAAATGGAATCAGATTATGTTATCAATATCTAGAAGGCAATCAATAGCTTTCAAAACTACATATCTTTGTAACATGACAAAAATCCCAAAGAATTACGTGACCTTAGAATTGGCGTCGATTGAGTTCCCTTATTACAATCAATAATAGTATGTATTTGTATGGACACTATGCACATAGACGCTAACCTTATTATCGATATACATAGAACAATAGACGGATTTCACCCTGAAAATATCCGAGTGATCGGTCTGTTGTCTCGATGCTTGGTCACTACTTCTGCGTATTGACCAAAAGGGTTGTCGACAGAACTTGCATTACGTCGGCAGGTAATTCGGATTACCAAGTTTCGCATTCTTTAAAACAATTCGTTTTTTAAATATGGTGCACTGATCTAATGGCACGAATTGTAAAATATTTGATCAAAAATCTCGCACCTAAAAGTGTATGCGAACACCTTCTTCGGAATAGCGTTAAGTATTTTTTTCAGGCGTTCTTTAATATTAACAGTACTTTCTGATAATATATATATTTCTTGTACTCTCAATAATTTAGTGCGTTAGTCTTGTCACTAAAATATGCGAAGTAAAAAATTACGTAATAAAAAAAATAAAAACACGACTGCCTTAAAAATAGTATTTAACTATAGAAATAAATGAAAAGTAACAAATAATATTTAAAAAGTAAAAAGACAAGCTAAGACGGGAATGTCATGTCTAACTACATATGTGCGGCATTGTAGTATCTTAAAAAAATCAATAATTTTTAAATTAAAATTATTCGTTTAACACGTTATATAACAGAGGCTGTCTTTTCCATAATTTATTGCGATGTTACGCTGAAAAGTTAAGTTTCAAAGTTATTGATTATGTGAACAGACTGGATAATGCGTACAAACGTAGTTAGATATATAATTCCCGTCTTATAAGTTTTGGTTTTTGTTTTATTCTTTACGTTTTTTTTTACTTATAGTTAATTTCTTTAGTTACTACGTAATTAGTGATTAATCAATAGTTTTTTTTGGACGGTTGCTTTTTTAATTCCTTAATGATTTTTTTAAAATCTACTTTTATTCGATGAGGTCTCTTCGTACGTGCAGGAAAATGTAAAATTCGAAATTTCTTTAAGTTTTAGAGCGTAAAATGATACCTAAAAAGGTGAAAAATAATAATAATTTCATACGTAAATTATATACATATAATTATTACTTTATAAACATTAATTAAAAAGAAATACTTCGTGATCTGTTTTGACTTTTAGTAAATTTCTTGAAAACAGCTCCCTAGACGACCTAGTACATGGAGAAAATCGTTGTCTTATAACTCAAAAATCTACACAAACTCCTAGAAAAAATAATTTCCGCTCTAAATAAGTAATGGAAACCATTAACAATATTTTTTACATATGTTGTAGTTCCTATAGTCTTCAGCCCCGAAATATAATACCTCAATAAATGGGACAAAATATACGCTAGATCAAACATATCGTTATCGTAACATATATAGTTATGAGATTTATACAAATATCTATAAAAACTTGACACTTGCAAAACTGCGGAATTTTGGTGCAATTTTTGGAAACGATCGAAACACAAATAAAAACTACATCTCATTATCTATGAAAATCATTAGCAACCTAGAATTTTATTTGAAAATGGCAATATACAAAAAAATAAAGCACGAGACAGCTATCGCCAAATGAAACCGGCATCCCGCATCGCGGCCGGCGCGGCGACCGGCACGTCAGCTGTCCGCGTGCGGGCGGCGAAAGGGTGGAACGGGCTGCATGGATTTTACATAAAAAAAAAAAATAATAACTCACCTTCAAACCGATACCGCGTATCACTAGCGAGCGCGGAAAAAACCCAAAATCTAGAACCCGGAAATTTCACCCCATACTACCCACCCCCCGGAGAATCGGCCGTCAAGCGACCGCCGCGCCCCCGAGAAAACTGACGTCCCGAGCCACTTCAGCGCGGCTTATATAACCGGCGGAGGGTGGGCGCGGGCCGGGGGCGGGGGTCGGAGCGACTTGCGCCGTCGATCCGCCGACTCGATATAATAATAAATTAATTAAAAACTGCAAATGAACGATCACGTTGACCGCTTGTACGGCGGCCGACGGCGCTGGTGATGCTTTACAAACATAATTAATTTGGCGTGAGAAATCGTGTGGTTTGAAACCTTTCAAAATCCAATTGCTTCGAAAAAGAACATCAAGGTAACAATTTCAATATTAAAAACAATTTTATTATATGTTACTCAAAAGAAATTGGTTATGAAAGAAATATACATATTTCAGCATTTTTACATTGTATAATATGTATAAGTAAAAGAGATATTAATTTAAGTATATTCAGCAAGATTCATGCGTGTCATTTACCCTACTACACAAAAAACCCAATTTCTTGTGCATCATGTAAAATGAATTCAGATAGATAGAACAGATTTTTAATACATAATATAAGTAATTTGCGGATTATAAAAACTATTATTCCTTTATAATACTGAGAGGGTAGCTTAATTTCTCGATAAATAAATAAATAATATTGTATTCATTGTTCCTGCCCACTAGCGAATAATGCCATGGATACTATATATATACAAAAATAAACATATTTTTCTGGATTATAAGAATTGCAAGCGCTTCGGAACATGTGACGTCACAGTACTGTTGGCTAGCTTTGGCGGTTTAGAATGTAATTCTGGCATCACGTAACAAAAATCATAAAACCAGAGCAACAACTTATACAATTTTGGTTAAAATATATCATCATTACTACATTGTCGTCGAAGAGCATGTACGCATCGAATAGCGCATGATTGTGATAGGGGATTTTTGGAATTTTAGGGTATACATCATTTTTCTTTTAAAGTATATTGTTTGAATACACGGATTGAAATTATTAGTTCAAGAACCATGTAAAGCAAATCTATTAAGACTTATAGCAACGCATTCAATGGAAGAGAAAATATTGTAATTAAATAAAATGTATTTCCATTTTGTAATTAATATTAATTACAAGTAAACCGGTTCAAATCAACCTTTCAATTGGAGTAGTTTCTGTACTGCGAATCACTTGAGCTTGCAACAGATCATATGTATGAAGTCATTTTAGAAAAAATATTTGGAAACTGTTCCTTTACATGTGTAATAAATAAAACAAACATCTTACTCGATAGGCCATGCACACATATTGACAAAATATAATGATAAAATAACTCATGTTTTTTTACACAATCGTTTATTACAAATTATATTTTTTAAAGCTAGATTAGAATGGAACAGCTAACTCCCATTAAATATTATATAGTTTTTAAGTTCATTAGAATTGACCGGTATCTCAGTATTAAAGCGAGGAAACACAAAAAGTGCAGTCGATCTCGTTACGAACTTCACGTGAGTGATTTAAGCCCCGAAGTTTCCTAGAAAGTAGAGGGGTGTGGCGTGACGTCACACTCCGCCGAGCTTTCTGTGTTCAATCAACAAAACTGACACAGCATGAAAATTCATAAGGAAATTTACATGTTTAGTTCAATAGTGAAACCATCCGTGCGCATGGAACGACATAAGCCGTCATGATTTTCAACCGTGCGACAAACAGACTCGAATAAAATTAAATTAAATTCAAGGAAAAGAAATTGATTCGAATGCAGCGGAATCGTGCACATAGGAAATATACATGTGTTTGTATATTCCCATAAGATTGATGAAAAATGGCGGAGTTGTAACGCACATAAGGATGGACGGACATAATGAAACCATAAAATAAAAAAATGCACTCTCGAATCGGTGCATTATGAGTCGTGCGTTTTTTTTAACTTCCCGCTAAAAAAAATTGAAAATTTTCTAAAATTTTCGGGAAGTTATTGGTTTCACCTCATTTTGCAAAAATCGAGTTCTCATCACAGTTCTCCACGTTTTGAGGGTCAAGGAAGCTTCCCTGATCATCACTGAGATGATGTCCGTATGTCTGTGTGGATGTGTGTGTGTGTATGTATGGATGTATGTAAACGTCTTATAACTTTTAAACGGCTTGACCGAATCGAGCCCACTAAACAGCGTTCCAAAGAGTTTCACCAAATTTAGATTTCCTGAAAGTTTGGGTCGATTTGGACTGGTAGATTTTGAGAAATTTTCGAAAAACTAAGAAAAAAAAATTTTTTAAAGTGTTTTTTTCAAAATAACTTTAAAATGACTTGACCGGTCAATTCCAAAATCTAATCAGCTCTTAACCTATTAAAAACACGTCGATTGCCGCAAACCGGGTCAAAATCGGTTGATTCGTTTGTGAGAAATCGTTGTCGATAGAAATCGAAAAAAAACAGTTTTTTTGGAATAACTACGAAATAGCTTGACCGATCGATTTCAAATTCTAACCAGCTCTTGACCCTGTAACAACACGTCGATTGCCGCAAACCGGGTCAAAATCGGTTGATTCGTTTGCGAGAAATCGTTGTCGCAAGAAATCGAAACAAACTGTTTTACTAAAAAATTGCGCAAATCCCGTATATTTTCAGTGTTTTGAACTCGAAAATAGCGGGAAGTTTCAAGGTTGGTCTATAGGGTTAACCTATTTTTTTCCTATTATAAGCTGACAGCCTACAAACATATAAGCTTTGTCTTTTGGGGTTTAAACTATTTTTGATATATATCAAAATTTTAACTTGGAAGTAAATGTAGTGAAGACGTACACTCAACAAAAAACATCACAATCACGTCATTTTTAAAAGAAGCCTTAAATAACTACACTAATAACTACGAAAAATCTTCGTTGTTTTCCGACTTCGGCGAACCCCAAAACGAGGGTTATATGTTTGATTGAACTGTCCATACGCATGTATGTATGTATGTCTGTTTCTGTGTTCCCTTGCAGCTACTAAATTTTTATGAACCGATTTAAATAAGCTTGTACATCATTAAATTTGTCTTAATATCGCCTGTGTCTGGGTTTATTGAATTATGAAAAAATCAAAATATAGATTTTTGTACGAAATTAAGCGATGTCAAAATGTTTATTTTATACTTAAAATATATACAATTTGTATATTTAGAAGTAATTCGAAATGATGAATGGTATGAAACTAAAATTATTGCACCTTCTTGCAACAACTTTGACGATGCATATCTAATTAATTTCTAAACGTCGCCTTTGACCGCCCACAGTGCATTTTCACTATCACACATATTTTTCACGCCTATCTGGATATGTGTTTATGAAGGATTCTTTATATCCTCGAAACATCCCAACGACTGGATGGATTTTATAATTAATGAGGTGTCTATCGATTCCTCATTTTAAACCATACGATGGCTACAGCCTAGGCTTCGTTATTTAATAACGTGACCAACTGTACTCATTTACTGAGTTTTGTACTCTTTTTTCGCAAACCGTACTCTTTTCAAATCCTGTACTCTGAAAGTACTCATTTGTATAGTTTTAATAGAAATTTCCTTATGTTGTCTAGGCACTAATGCTGCTGTTGAAAGGGTATTTTCACTAGGGAATGTTTATTGGAGCAGTGAGCAGTCGCAACTTTCTGTAAAAACATTATCTGCCGTCTTAACAGTCAAATTTAGGGACGCCATTCTAGTTTTATAATAACTTGTTATAAAACTAGAATGGCGTCCCTTAAATCAAAATGGCGATAGAGACGACAAAAATTGCGTACCAAATTGAGTGACATATAGAAGAATAGATCTTTTAAAATCAAGATGAAGTTTGTTAGACCATTTTACAAGAATAACCTCTGTTTAAGTATAACACAATATGAATTTATAATTTATTAACATTAAATTGATAACAATATATCGATAAAAGAAATTTAACACGATTATTACAACGGACACGAAGTTGAGATCGCTAATCTCGAGGTTCGTGTTTTAGTTATTTGCTGCGACTCAACTATATTATTATGCATGCCTCCGACAGAAAACATTTTTGTCACATTTGATTGCATGACTTTTTAAACCATCCAATCAAATGTTTGCGTCTTTTTAATGTGTTCTTGACATGTTTCCATCTTTCTGATTCGCCCTTACGCAGTCGGGTTTTTTTATACATTAAGTGCAATCGGGTTTTTTAAATTTTTTTATACTATATTGTCCTGAACGTGGTATTGCTTAAAAAATGCATAGAATTAATCTAGGATTATAGGTAAATTAAAATGTATTTATAATAATATAAAAAGAAGGTCATGTATATATTTTACCTCATACGTTTATTTTTGAAATTCGCTGTTAAGTTTTTATTTGACGTTCAATTGACGTTTCACTCAGAATTTTAAATGCCAACATTACATTACTCATCAAAACTGAATCTCAAAACAGAATTTATTTTCAAAGGTACACGGCGATAAAAAGAACACCAACTCCTATTTTTGTATCAAAGTTTCGTATTCAAATAGTAAACGGGATTAAAAGAAATCGACTGCAATAGACAATCAGCGAAATCGTTTTAAAATTGTTAATGGAGACCTCTACCTCCCATCTAAACTTCCTCTTTCCGAAAATTCGAAAGGCAAAGTTCTATGAATAAGTTTCATATTTAAGTTTTTATTTACAATAATATTTCTAACGTATAAATTATTTTTGGAAATATCAAATATATTATGACTAATTTTTTTTTAATTAATATATAGTCATAAAAAATTGAGATTAATAAATCTAATTTGAGAAAAAAAAAACCGCCCGAACAGGGACTTGAACCCTGGACCCTTGGATTAAAAGTCCAATGCTCTACCGACTGAGCTATCCGGGCTACGAAAATGTTAGTGAAAACATAAATCATAACCAAACGTGGCGCTTACGACTTTTTATATGATATTATGATATAAGTAATACATATCATAAATTATATTAAATGTTTATCTTAATTTAAGCATTATTCGTTTGAAAATATAAACACAAAAAATGACATAATTAAATTATCATATGAAATTACTAAATTGACAAAGGCGCTCGCTAGCCCTTGTGGCCTAATGGATAAGGCATCGGCCTCCTAAGCCGGGGATTGTGGGTTCGAGTCCCACCAGGGGTACAAAGTTTATTTTTTATTTCCATTTTTTTTTTAATTAACTGACATATTTTTTCACGAAGTATTACGTAATAAATCATTTTCTTATTCAAACATGAAATTTGTAAAATGTATGTCCTTTTAATGGCGATGAAGATAATGAATGCCGAAAGAAGAAATACATCGCCAATAGCCGTAACATGATAGGAAACGAAATTGCTTTCTGTTTGTGTTCCTTGAAAGCATCACTGTATAATCAAATTACATCGTAGTCGGCTGACGCGTCACTTTTATCTAAAGGTTAAATAATAACTTTTAAATAAACTACGATATTCATTCCGCAATAATATAATAACGAATAGTGATTTTTTATACAGCGAAGAAAGAATAAAATACGCCGTAGATGGTATATGGCATATAGAGCGAGGGAATTAGGGATGGCGATTCAAATTTTAAAAATATTTTTAACGTATTTGGTAGCGTAGCTGTATAACGTGTTTATTCGAGGAAAAATATAATCAGTAATGCAATATAATTTAAGAACATAAATAATTTACCGACTAATAATTGTGTCATATGTAATTTTGTGTTTGACCGTGAAATATATAATGGCAGTGTCATTTAATCTACAAACATTGCTTGATATTAATAAATCATGGACATTTTAATTACTCCTGTAATTGTATATGAATTTAAATCTCAATATTTTTAAAACAATAAAGAAAGGATTATTATAATGGATAAAGTGTACATGACTAGACGTGTCCTGTGCGTATATATATATACAAACTCACCCATATAAAAATCTTGTCCACCAAAATTGCAGATGTTTGATTTTGACAAATTATATTACAGGCATGTCTTTAAATTTTAGAATCCAATATATATATACTATATATATATACACTGTATGCTTTGCTGGAGGTGTGTCGATCTCGCGTTGAGATTGGTCGGCGTGGGTATGACGTAGGTCTCGGCAGTGAACTTTGAATGAAATCACAAAGTGTGAACAAAATGCAACGTTTTCTATTTCAAAGAAATACAGTTATTTCTCGGGAGCACGGCAGTCATTCGCCAACTTGAAATCAAAGCATACACCCTTTATTGTTTTGTTATATGATGCAATTCCATCAATAATAGTGATTCCCAGTGAGAATGCATAGCGCATTAACAATTGTTATCGGCAAACATAAATATTGTTAGGAACAAAATTTTACGTAATCTTTGGATACCTGCAGCATTATATTATAATTACCTCTTAGTTATCCATTTTACTATCGATAGTTGAACCTTCATAAATGAAGTTTAAAATTGTGTTTGTGTCAATTTACTAAACAATACATACGTTAACATACACAAATGTATATACATACTAGCTTTTGCTCGCGGCTTCACCCGCGTAAATATAAAATGATGAAAATTTGTTTTTGGATAGGATTTGCGTAAAATTCGTTCTTAGTGTGCCAAATTTTTGGAGATTTCGTAATGAGTCAGTCAGTGGTGTTTAGTTCTATATATAAAAATAGGGAGAGAAAGGGAGAGAGACACGTAAAACTGTCTTAATACTAACGAAGCGCAAAATGGATATATTTGAACTTTTTACATCATAAAAACAACAATATTGAAAATAATACTATTTTTACACTGTAATGTATTGAAATCTCTTTTACAATTAGGTAGGAGATTAGAAATTCTTTGTGGGTGAATTATTTTATCGTAAGGTGATTATAAATGTGTCATCACGTACACTACCTTATACTAGTATTTCATGAACTATAGGCAGCTAGTCAGTTATATCTATAATTATTATAAAAACATAAATTCAGTTTCACAGAGAGTATGGAGTAATTTTTCTGACTAGGTACCGTAAATAATAGTTATTTTGTCCTCTTCAGAAAATACACATATTACTCGAAACTTACAAACAATGACAATGAGCCGAAAAATGAGTTTTTGTTTCATTTAAGTTTGCATACTACGATAAAACACACACATATCATATTGACGATTTTTAATATATACATACCAGTAAATGAATGTCTTATGTAAAAGGAATGAAAATGATGACACACTCTATTCATACGTATTATAAGACAGCGAACGCTGAAAGCGGCAGTGATAAGGCAGCTTGGAAACTTTCAGATGGAACCTAGCGACGGCAGCGCCGAGCGCGGCGGGGGCCCGCCCAGCCGTCGGCATTTTAAATTGACAGGTGCGTGTTGAAAACAATAACTACTTATTTTCTCGTAATAACGATTGTCACGAAACGCCACTGGAAGCGGCCTGCAGTTGACAGCGGTATTATTGTTACTCTCCTACTAAATGTTTCCTGTTATCTCGAATACTATCTTTATCGCAGTTAGATCTCTATTATTATTTAGTGACGCAAATAAAATGATATCTACTTATTTGAATGCGGACATACTGGAATTACTTGTAAGATTTGGTAGAAAATTATAATTTCTCAAAATAATATTTTGCTTTTAGAATTGTTTTAGTGTTTTTAGAAAGAGTGTTAATATATCTATCTACGCGTGCGTCAATAAAGCATTTTCGGGAAATAAATGCGATTCATTGCTTAGTATTTGTCACATAAAAAAGATTATCAAAACGAATTTTATTAAAAAGAAAAGGAATAAAGTTTTGGAATTCTTAATAATCGTTTACCATAATCTTAAAACGCATTAACGTTTTAAGATTATGGCACATTTATTGCTATTTAAAAAATAATCGAAAAAGTTAAGAATAAGAAGTGGACGACGGTATTTCTTTGGTGCATAGCTGGGAGTGCGCCTGCTTTATTTTAAATTATTATAAATCTTTATTTTTAGAGCAAGTTCGTAAAGCAATTTCTACGTATCAGAACAGTTTGTGATGAATACAGACTAAAAATAGAGTATGTATTAGCAATCATGTCGTGTGAGAAACTTGTCGGTTAACATAGACAGTAACATTTCCAGTCGTGCGCACCGCACGGTGATGGGATCCGCCGCGAAGCTCTGGCGCCGGGCTCTCATAAACCCGCCGCGAGATGGCGCTGCCCGTTTTATTGCCAGTTAGCGGAACAAGCACTAATGGAGGACTACAATATTGACAGACCATTAATTCGGCATGATATTGTGCTGAAATCCTGTCGAGGAGCGACTCGGAGGTGACTGCGAACTTTTCAAATTACTTCGAGTTTCTTTTTGTTGTGTAAACTAGATGCAGCGGAGTGGACTTACAATTTTCTACCGCTGTAAAGCGGTTGGAAAATATGTGATGAAATTTTAGCATCGCACACTGTATCTATGTAAAATTTTGGCTCAATCAAACATCGGGAAGGAAGATAAACTTTCAGTACAAATAGAATACGAAGACATACATAAAATCACTTGAGCTGAGCAAGTTAAACCAAAGAAGTGAAGATATTAAAAATGTTAGAAGCACGATGAGATATAATGTAACGAAAGGTATTGGAATAAGCGCTTAATTGATACATGCTTTTTGAAATACACTTGGCAGTAAATAATTAGATCTATTTCGGATATTTAGAACTACAACCATAAAAGATTGTAATGGGCTGAAAATTTATCAAGTTTTGTATAAGTATTCATTTTTTAAAAGTATGCTTATAGCTAACTTTCAGTGTCCTAAGTTTAAGAATTACTAAGGCTGTTTTTAACATTCACGTATATAAGTGAGTAATAAGCAATCTGTTTAAAATTTGCCTTCAAAAATGCTTCTGAACGAGTCGCAAATTCCTAAATATAACGATATATTTCAAGTGTTATATAATAACCTATAAAATAAAGACATTTTGAATTTGTGTTATAATCGAATTTACAGATTACTGTAAGTAAATAGTGCATAGTTTACACATTATAACATTTAGGTAGTAAAATTTTGTTCATTAGAAAAGGATAGCGAGTGTCAAAAAAAAAACACAAATGGTACCTATTTGTCGAAACTAAGCTTCTAAGTTATCTAATATGAGATTTCAAATACTTATATTGCTACTTATTTTTCTTATGTAACATGTGGTCGAATTCACGATAATATTGAAATCTGCTCCTTTTCTTAATTAGAAAAAGGAATAAGAAATAAAATTTCTCAATACGACTGATCTTAGTCTAAAAAGAGAATAAGTACTTCTGTTACGACGGACGCGGCAGAAGCGTCGAAGACACAGTCATATTCTTTTAATTAAGCCACGCGAAAAGCGTCGTAACTGCGGCCTTTACGAGGCCTGTGATTTAACTACTATTTGTCATCAATTTTATGTGGCCTTAAAGCAAATAGCATTGCCGGGATTCGTCTACGTTACGCTTCAGCGAATGTGCCAACGTCATTTCGTAATACGCATTTACGAATATCTCTTTGGATATGAAAATTTTGTGTAATAAAATGATTTAGTAATTTTTATAATACAAATACAAAAGCACTAAAACTTTAGATGCTAAATAATGATATATAAATGTTCAATATGTTACAATTTATTATTACTTTTTATACCAATAGATAAACTAGTTAGGTATTGAAATATTAATTTTAGATCCGTATAGATATTGCTTACTTATCTTCATATTAAACATTTTATTAATGTTTTCGCTTATGTCATAAGGATTACGAACGGAAAATTTTTCTACTTCAACATACAATTATTAAATATTTCATCTACAATTCAATTAAAAATTGATAAGTATTTGGACATTTTTGTATTGAGATCTAACAATAGTACAATTTATGAATATAGATGGCTTTAGAAACTACAAATAAGCGCCATCTACATAACACTACAAAAACAAGAAAAAGTTCCATACCATACAATAGTATAACCTGTACACAATAGATGGCGCTGTTTTACGATTGAATTTTATTTAGTTTCATTTGATATATACTCAGTACAACATCAATAGATGGCGTTTCACCAGAAACAGGATATAAAACTTACCTCCATGACAAATTGGTGTGTTTCCATTTTTCACCCTGAACAGCAAACCGCTTCTTTCTGTGTCCGTCTTCCAAATCGACTTCTCGATCTGGTCGACCGCACCGTTTCTTCTTTAAAAGTTCTTTCGTAGCTTCATCTATCTCACCAGTCACTTCTATGCCACCAAATTCCTGTAAAAGTATGATTTTTTTCGTAACGGAATGGTAATCGATGATTCATTAGGTTCAGAGAAATTAAATGATCACATTTTGAATACTACCAAATATCAAGTTTTTATTTTTTAATATTTCAACAAAATGAAAATAAATATTATTTTACCAAGAACCTGTAATTGACCACTGTCTGTTATTAAAAACCATGGATATTTCCTTCAATTAATTTTATAGTACATAGATCTTAAATGTACATAATTACATATTTATATGAACTTAGTGGTCGTCCAGTGGTCGAAATTCAATCATAATTTATTTAATTTTAAAGTTCATACGTTTCGATGTACTTTTGTCAGAGTATATTATAATCTCTATAATCATTGGATATATATTTTTTTATATTTTTATAGGGCTAACATACAAAAGTACGTTAATTGTGAGTGTGTATAACTATTAATACGTCATTAGCGTGTCTTGTTTCCCGTAATTCTCAGTATATAAAAATTCAGTGTTAGCAACTGTTGAAAAAACAACACACGCTAGTGACGTATTGCACATTATCGCAACTAATATGGATATAATGCATAGAAAACGATAAATACCAGATAATATATAATGAATTCTAAACGCTAAAAACTGATATTGAAGAATGTATGTACATAGATTATAGATTGTACTTAGACGTAAGAGGCGTGAAGCAGGATGAATACAGACTTCTAAAGAAAAGTTTCGACTCTATGTTCTAAGGAATTTTTTTTTATTAATAATAACTGCTTAACGAAAAAAAAAGTAAATCGGTTGAAAAAGAAGGAGAAAAAAGTACTGGACAGTTTTGGCTTCGTCTATTTACATACAAATATTGTTATTTAAGAAAATTATAATATAATTATTTATGAGATGACGCAGCGCTGTATTAAAAATCTAGTTTATTATATGTACATATTTTTACCTACGTACGTACATATTTTTCGGTGTAATGCCATTATAATTTCAAACGGTAATTTAACTTGTCAATAACATTTAATAGTAAAAACATTTGGAAAAACCAGCTCTACAAATGTCAGGAACGTGAAAGGGCAATCGAATATACTTATAATGTATGAAAATTATTTATAATTTGTATGCAGTAAAAGTTACCTGTAAGGTTTTTATGGCGATTCTAAAATCATCTTCTAATTCTTGGACAGAGTCTCCGTGGACCAAGTTCGCCATTTCGGGTCGGCCCACCTTCAGATAACCGAATTTTTCTAAGTAATGTTTCTGTAAAGAAGAAAATAATATACGTCAGTTATAATTATTATACAATTGTTTGCGTTTAAAAACAAAAAAAAAAAAAAAATAAACATCTATTTTGATTAATTCTTCGACCTAATATTTAAAAGTCCTTTTTCTTCGCAACGGTTGCGATACCGATATATGGGCGTGTCTCGAAATCGTACAACAAAATCGCAATAAAAAACGAACAAAACAAAAATAACCTCTTCAAACCACTGCCTTCTCAGCAATAAGGCAGATTAAATACTGTATTTATCACCGTGCGTTTCCTGAGAAAAAATAAGGGTCCCGCATGCATTGTTTGCACAGTGCCCGGCCGAGTCGCGGGCCATAATAAAGTCTTTGTTGGAGCAATCTGCGGTCCATTATTCACCGCTGAGTTATCTCGCGTCCCGAAGGCGGAGGCGGCGCGCCCCTAATTTCTCGCCTTAGAGGCCCTCTGTCGGCGTCCGACCGCGCTGTTCTCACGACACTATTATTCGATTATGAATTTCGGTCGTCTGGGTATAAACGTTCCCTTGACGCCGATTTTACGGGATATTTTGGAAGTGTGATTAAACGATAAATGTGTTCGATTCATCGATGTGTTGCAACTCCTAACATAATATTAATATGAAAGTAGGAATATAGAATTGCCTGTTTCTTATGAGATAATTTTCTATCTCGAATTTTGCCCCTTAATATGGGAAATTGTCTAATTGACTATTTCAGTTTCGTTTAATAAAAAATGTACAAAACCCATATACTAACAGCTGTAGCAGCACAAATTTTACGAAATATTTTTATTAAGCTGAATTGTTGATGTAGTTTATTTGGAATATAGATCTTTAAATTCAGACTCTAAGGAGTTTTAAGATTATTTAATCTAAATCTTGACTGCTCTTTTTTAAAACAATTTTACCATAAACTAATATTTGTAAATACTATTAAGTATATTAGAAGATTCCATTAGTGATGTACGCGTAATATTATTTCGCTACAATGGGTTTTATCGGACACTGTCGTTTGGTAAGTAAGTAAGGTATATTGCCATTTTTTACATTGTCACTTTGATTTAAAATTTTCAATGTTTAAAATAAATAAATATATTTAAACTCGCGCCCATTTCCCAGAAGGGTAGGCAGAGACTACAGATTTTCACATGGTACGCTTTTTGCATATGTATATATATATCGCTTCACTGACATCCAGATCCATAAATTCGTTATGCAAGCTCGTCGGTTTCGAGTGTTTAAAATTTGGCCCTATTTAATATTTTCCCAATCAGGCCTCCATAGGATTTTCTAAAGCGACCCTTGCCGACCCTTCTTCCATCACACACATTCGCTCCGTAGATTTGTTTATTTGTTTTGTTACTCTACTTGCATTTATCCCTTCCAGATGGCCAAACCACCGCACCAATAATGTTTTCCACACTAGTCACTACATATTAAAAACCATACCGCTCTTAGACGTCACTGTCAAATATTTAAGTTCGGTGTGAATCCTGATTTCAAGCAAAAGGAAAACGCTTTGGTCATTAAAGAAAATATTTGCAGATTAAGCCGGTTCTGTTAGCAGCTGACCGATTTACTCACAATATATGAGTGTAAAACGTCTCTAGAAAATAATTTTAATATTCAGTAAAATCTGAGCAAAGTATTTGTAAGTCAGGAATACAATTTTAAAATGATAAATTATGGAATTTCAGAATCAAAATGAAATATTTTCATTAATTTTGAAAATATCTCATTCTCATCACCTTCATGATCACAATTTTTTTTTATATAGATAAAAACTCCACAGACTTTTGAGTCCGTGCCTTTTTTTTGATTTCTATTATTAGATTTTAATTACATAGTTTTTACAAATCTTGTAGTTTTATCCACTTGCATCGTCTTATTTTATTATTTGAGTGTGTGTCCCACACTCGGCTCCTTACGTAGCCTAGTCTAAATATGAGTATATATACTGTTACTAAGTATATGCAGTACAGTATTTTTACTTTCCTAAACGGTCTAGGTCTCACTCCGTGGCACCAGCTCACAAGTACCACGATGATGCAGCCATCCCCCAGCTCAACCATATCAGAGGGAACCGTGCCACCCGCCTTTGCCTTCGCCGTCGGCGCGGGTAGAATCACCTTGTGTCCCAATTTTTTTTATTTTCTTCTTTTTACTCCATTTTATTCTATATTTTTTTGTATTATTAGTGATTTATTACATGTAGTTTTCTATACGTATTTTTTTCTTTTTTCTTTATTATTATTTTTTCCTTTTTTTGTTATATATATATATTGTGGGGTTAATATTGTTAAACTAACTGATTGATTATGACAATGTCCTTCATTTTATTTGATTATACAGACTTTGCTTTTAGATGGACAGGTCTTATATTACCTTACTTCTATGTACATTTGCTCAAATTTAATTATATTTTCTTATATACACATTCTTTTTGATTTAAGCCATAAATTATCACACAAAGACAGAGTTCACACTAGTCTTTTTTAACACATTTAAGGGATAGCTTGTAGTCTTGTATAAGTCGAGAAATCCGTCTTGTCGGTCTTCCAGGACATCCATGACTTTTCTGTCCTTATTAGGGACAGCCATCTTAGTATTCTTCTCATAAACTTTTTTGTCAGTGGTAGCCAAGGCCCTATTGACGAATCTATCGATTACGTCCCCACCGTCGTCCGTGTAATATATACAACTGACGGTGTGGCACGTAATCGCCACCACGGCGTGTGGCGTACTGTCGTGCAACTTCTGTTTCGCGGTGGTCAGCCCGATGATGGTTCCTTCGTACGTAAGGTTCTGCGCTTCATGAATGGTCAGAACACGGGATACTTTTACTTTTTCGAATCCCTGGACGATGAGGGATTCTTTCTCTACCTGTGTGTATGTTAGGTAAAGAGTTTTTGGGAGGTCTTACGGTAATTTCGTGTCACTGTGTCTCTTTAGCTGGAAAGATCTGACCTAAGTCTTGGACGAGTATATGCCACTTATACCTCGTTGAGGGCATATGCTACATCCATCGCGACCATCACCACCAGGTTTGTTCGAATGTACTCCATCTCGAAGAGGTTTAGCCCGTCGATGAATGGGAGTTGGTTGACATCACCTATCTTAGGGACCTCTTTTGGACCTGCAAGCCGTGTGGTCATTAAGATGATTCCAAAATGGCTCTTGAGGGTCTTGTTTACAATGGGACGATCGCAGCTATTCGGCTCTGCAAATCGCGAACCATTTACGAAGACTGACGACATTGTTCTTACTTAACTTATTGCGTCGGCTAACAAGCTTTTCTTTGAGATCTCTTGCTGCTTATAGAGTTGTGGTGATGATAACGTCCCTCCCCAATTCGAAGTACATTACGGCCCTTGTTGTTTTTTCGCAGTCTGGGACTCCATTGACTCATGTTATATCGGGCACCAACCAGTCTTCTTAGGCGTCGCCGGAAGCTTTGGATCTGGTGACGGATTTCGCCATCTTTAGAATTCTCTCCTCCAGCACAACCCTCGTGCATTGGCCAGTGATCACTATCGGGTAATATGAAGGGGTGATGTACATAAGTCTTTCCGTACGCTCTGTCTGTTCCTCATCAAGGGTCACCAAGCCACTTGTTGCACTGTAGGGCGTCATACAATACTCCTCTTTCCTCTCAAGATTGTTTAAGAATGGGAGCAGGCAGCCGTGTCTTAGATTAATCGAGGTATAATCCTAATATCCCCTCGCACGTGGCTTTGTGGCCCTTTAGGGTTGCCGAAGTAAGCGCTATGAACTTCGAGAACGCGTTCGCGTAATCGTCTCGTATTTGCTTTACAGTAACTGGAGCCGGTGGGTCGACCTTCCCCTTTTGAGCTCTTGTCGGCACGGTTTTGGGATCTATTGGCACTTTTGGTTCCTTTTTTTTCGCTTCTGATGTACTTGCCCACTGCAGGCTCTTTGCCCCGGGCAAGCTTTTTGTTGGCAGGCTCTTCGTAGTGCCTCCAGGAATACTCGGATGCGTCCCTGAGATTCGGATTTTTCTTTGTGGGCTCTCTGTCTATTCAACATTAGCTCCGCTTTCTTGCTATACGTTTCTGGAGACGTTCAGAACCTGATTAACCCTCGCTTAATATGGGATGCCCCCAGGTGTCGACTTTAATCGGATTTGTTGGATCACGTTGCAAGAAGTAATTTAGGTTTTCACTTAGATTCTCATGCACCACGATTTTGTGAACCTCCGATACATTGATGAATCCCAGTCGTTTTACGATTTCTCAGGTCCCTAAAGATACCGACCTCGCATCCATACTTATAGTGCGGGGTGTCACAGCCTTCCCCGAACCTGGGCTCCCCAAAAATGACAGCAACGAGCATGCCTGAGATAAGGCTGTCTTTTCCTCCCAGGAGAGTAGCAGGATTGTTTTGTTTTTGTCCTGACTATTCTACACTTGTTTCCTCCGACTTCCACTAGGGACAGTGCATCGAAGACTTTGCGCTTCATGGTCATTTTGAAAGTGCCTTTTGGAGAACCGCTAGTCCAAGAGAAACTGGACATATCACTATTACGGATAAATACTGAATATTCATAGCAGATATTACGTATGTATTTAAGTTCTTAATTATTGTACTTTTGAAAATTATTGAACGATCTTAAAGCTCACTCAAGACCGGTGCCAATAGATCGACCGGCGTTTTTTTAACTCGTTTTAGACGTAAGCAATCATCGACACGCGTACGTGTTCGACGTTAAAAACCGGATCACGACAAATACTCTAATAAAAAAAAACTCATAGATCAGTGCGACAATTATCGATATCGCGCTGGTGACACAATATTTTGCTGCTTGCCCGTTACAGATACGAGGAGGGGGGATAAATCATGGGGCGCCAATAAATAACCATTAATATACGACAGCGTGATGAATAAAGGCGGTTTATCGGCGCGGGCCGGCGGCCGGCGATATTTCTCCGCGGCCGGTGCCATTAGCGCGCCGGTCGCCGGCGGCCGGACGCGTAAAAACGTCGCGAATACGCCGACAATTAGGTTAATTCGGCCGGGCGGCGGCGAACAACGGGAATCCGTGTCGATTTGATTCTCGCACCTGAAAAGTAATCAGCGCGGCGGGAGGGAGCGCCGATTGGATTGGATTAGATTTACCACAGATCGAGGCCGACAACTCTGACGGCGTTGTTTCGATTTATTGTCGTAAGTGGATCGATCAGGCCAGAAACTCGTACAGGTAATCAACGGCACTTTTGAAGATACGCCGTTGGGAGAATTGGCGCATAATTCGTATGTGTAGGTATATTCTTTTCGTTTGATGCTATAAGCAATGGCACAGCTGGCATGGATGGCACCTGAGGTGGATATCGTAGTGTCACCTCAAAAATTCAAGTTGCAGTTACGAAATCTGCCACAGTTTTGCGAATTTTTATAGGTGGAAGAACTGATGTACGGTTAAGATTCTTTAATTGTGTATTTTTGTACAATTCACGATCGGGTGAACTCGGGTGTCACTCCTAAGTAGGTAGCACCCGGTGCAGGCCACCCCCGCTGCCTCCTCCTAGTTACACCACTGGCTACAAGCCTATTAATTGAGTTTACGTCTAAAACTGGGCCAGCATAGAATTTTTGTTAAAGATGTTATGGTATTATATTTCCATAATTTTACATTGCTCATAAAGTTATATTTTCTATTTATTGTACATAACTAACGACGTCATCTAAGTTATTTTCAATGAAATGTGTACAAATTTTGCTTAATACTGTACCAAGTATATTTTATGAGTGAGTCTACTATTACCAGTCAACTCGTAAAGCCTACTCAGCTTTGATAATTTTCCTTTTAACGTCGTCGTATACAATACTGCCGTGAATTTTTTCACATACGCTAAATTGAAAAAATAGTTTTCACAGACATGCAATGTTTTCCAACGAGTCAGCCAACGACATCCCACACTATGGGATAGCGAGAAAAAAAATTATTCCCACTTCACGTGTAGAGGAGGTATCCTAAAAAAAATATTCAGCGTTTCAGTATTAAGAGTCTCTGAGCTAACCTGCAAACAGACAGATAGACATACATACAGCCGGACGGACGGATGCACATGGCGAAATTACGAGGGATCCTTTGTTAACTGCGAAAGCCTAAAAAAACAGAAATGTTCGAGTAGGACTCGTGTACTGCGGGTTTCGTAGAAATTTAATTATGGAGGTGTGTAGAAATTACGTACATCGAGAATGTCGACGATGTTTGCTTGTATTCAATAAGGACACTGGCAAGATATCGGTACAGGAAATTCTGAGAATTTTTGGACGATTGCCTGCGACGTGCCGTATGCTATTTTGCGTGCTTCAAACAAACGTGTGATAAACAATTTCCGCGAAGTAATAAAGCCTTACGCAATAGAACATTCGAGACTTTTAAAGTCTTTTAACAAAAACAAAATTCTCGATTATTGAAAATCTACAATTTTTACAGCAAGAATTGAAAAATGTTTACCAACTACAAATCTCAAAATTTTGAAAATCCAAAAGTGCACACCTCACCGCGTTCATTAACTTCTAAAATAAAAAATTTCAATAGTTTTTGATAATGAATCAAAAACTATTGAAATGATAATGATATCAAAATTCGTGTGTCTTTATATTGGTGTTCGAATAAATAAATGTATTTTTTTGATTGCTATTTCAAACTACTTAATAATTAAAATAATTCGTTTTAATATTTCTTATGCATACAAGCAATTTCGTTTTAAATATACTTACTACAAGGAATTGAATGCACCTTTATTTTTACATACATCCATCAATCGGTCTGTCGGCTTCTAGGCTGCCAGTGCGGTCTGCGTGGTTTTTTCTGGGGCAGCCCTTACCGACCTTTCTGTCATACACATCCGCTCTATAGATTAATTTTATCAATCTAGTTCCATTCATATTTTGTAAATGAAGAAGTTAGCGCTATTACCTGTTTTTTTTGCAAAAAAAAATGGAGTCTCTATGTGTTATTCAAATTTAAGTAAACGTTTAAATGAATAACAAATTTTGCATAACAAATTGTAAGGGCGTATATGTTTAGATATTTTTCCTTGTTATATTACAAGTCGATTTGAGATGAATAAACTTTGGTGTGTAATAACAAAGATGATGTTATAGAATGTGTAATTAAAAAATTATTGCACAAAAAAAAACATTTTACTCGTAAAATACAATTTAAGTAAAAGTTCATTTTATGAAATTGTAGTCAAACAGTAATTTGTATTCCAGAGTTATTTTCAATGTAATAATATACCGTAACACTGATATAGAACTAAAACCATTGGAATTATCTTGCTTTTAGATACCGTAGAAATTGTTATCTGTGTCAATATTTTTGATTTTATATGAGTAATGGTCTTTTTCTGTGTTTCGCTACGCGTAAATTAAATTTTAACAATGATTATTTCCGATGTCAATCCTGTTCTCGATTTTGGAATCGAATGTTGGATTGGAGAGCAGGTTCTCAACATCGATTTCCGTCGCTCGACCCTTCAAAGATTATCCCGGACAAACAGACAAAGAGACATTGAATTTTACCATATGTACAGTTTGTGTTCAGTTTGTGTTATACATTACCGAATTGTACATTAGTATAATAATATATTTTTCCAGACTGTACACACTTTGCAAACCGTAGTACAATTAATGAATCATTTCTATACATTCTGAATACATATGCATTCTTTCACTGCTGTATTGATCAAACAAAAGAGCCTATAAATGTAAATTAATAGAATGAATTTAATAATTAATATTTAGTATTAATTGATATAGATTATTATTAAAACATGTTTTTTGTCCCTTAATTTTTATTCTCTATACCGCTAATTTAGAAGATTCATTCTTGCATCAATTGTATGTCTTTTTGACAAATTCCTTGAAAATAATGAGCGGTAACTTTAATTATACAACAAAATTGTTTATTCAATCTATTGATGGGTATATTCTCCTATTTGTTTTTGGTAGCTAAGATAAATAATATTAACATAACGAATACAAAATATGAATTTTTGTCAGTCAATAATGTCGAAACATCTGGATGGATTTCTTTAATTGGAGAATATATGAGTTATCTATACGTATACCGCATTAATAACGGTGATGATTATGATGATGAAGACAGCCGGGAAAAGCCGTGTGAAAACAAACTACAGATAACCGGATTCAGAATTTGGATTTCGAGATCATTATTTTAATTAAAACTGAATATTACTTATTGAGTCTTTATATTATATTTTAAATATTCATAACAGTGTATATATACTGCTATCAATAGTAAGTTGAATTTGTATCTACAACTTGTGCAATTTGTCGACTACGCGCCTGTATTCTATCATCTCAGAAATCGTTGACCTCTTTGATGTTCATGCATATTACCCACATTTGAAATGGATCGACATATGTCTACAACTAGTCAATCTGAAATAAAAATATTATGAGAGTGCATGTCTCACATAAAAAAGGAAACCACAATAAAGTGGAAATATATAATAAAAGTGTTGGCAAAGCTATCTTTAACTTATTTTCGTTTCTAATATAAATTAAGTCAAATAAAGATGAAAGAATGATTCCAGCCATATTCAGTTTCGTTTCGATTGATATAATCGTCAATTAATAATTGATCGAGTTGATAAATGTCGTTTCGTCGTGATTGTAACTACTTTTTTTTTCACATTTTCGATAGTAGAACCAAAGCTTTTATAGTGAAATCTAACGTTATTTCTGAGTGACATTGCTCGCCTTTGAGCTCATAAAATGTCATTCGACTGTCCAATCGCGCGTCATCCCGACATGGCGGCGGCGCACCGATTCCCGCCAATTTTGTCAATTCACTGACGTTCCGTTCCGGGAATGTCTCGATAAATAATGTCTCCATGTCGCATTAAATTGGCTGTCACTTCAAATTATTAAATGCGGACAGCACTCATCAAACTCAAAAGTGGTTACACCCTTTAACCGACGGATGTATAAGTTCATTAGTCATCGACGGCTGCAGAACGGGCCCGATTCATGGTAAGTACTTTAGGTGCATTTTGTACTTTGAAATGGTTAGAGCGTTATTAGTATAGTATAACTAAAAAGTACTGAGGTCAAGTGCAGAGGATGAGAGGCAGTTTAAGGACCCGAAGATCGGTGATGACGTAATTTACATGGCATCAAAATCTATTCCATATCCTTATCACTTATCTATAAATGTAGATAAAATCGAAGTGTCCGTCTATGATTTCGAAATAACTGCTTTTTCTTTCAAGTTCTTAGAGTTATATATTACGTATCAAGTACTCAAATATTTTTTTTTAAAATGCTTGCTTGTCTGGTGTAATTTTTGGAATAACTGAACCGATGTCGATGGGACTTTATCTGGAAGGTTTCTACCTTACACTATTTGTAATCTGATACACGCATAGGCGCGTATCGGGTTACAAATAGTAGTGTACCTTTTGTTCCGGACATATTTAGAGTTCTTGCGTGAAAGTTGAAAAATACTTAAAGATAGCATAATTTGATCTCGTATCTGAAACAAATCATCGGAATACCAATCGAGATGAAAAGACCGGTATCGTGAGCATGGGAGACATGGTGTCATCGATCGATATAAAAATACAGGTAAAGATTGTATATCCATGCGAGCAGAGTCGCGGACGTAAACTAGTTGAGAAATATTAATTAGTAAATAGAGCGTTATAGATTCTCTTAAAATATTAATACTGTGACATTATAAAATAAAGTTATACACGGAAGACTACGGAGCAGATACACAGTGCAGAAAATAAACAATACATAATAATCCTAATTAATATGTAAAAAATGCATTTCCTGATTAAAAAAAAAAATCGAATGAAAATTACAAATAATACATTCAAATATGCAGGTGCCTCAGTTAGTTCATGGTCGTCGAAAAAAAAAAAAAGCGTACAAAGCCCGTCCGAACTTTAAACTTGCAAGGGCATTACCAGCACAATGCCCGCTAATCTCAACATCAACTCATCGGGACCGCGAATGGAGAGAAATTTGAATTTCAAATCCGACGTTGACGCACAATATTAGACGAGATTTCATTATAATGAGACAATGGCGCGGAATTGCGTGTCTGCGGAACGCCCGCCGATACAGTGCTCCCGTGATTGACGACATATTTAAAGAAAAAACGCGTCGAATACCTAGAAAATGCTGTTGTCGCGATAATAAACGGGCGGTCCGTAAATATTCCATACGTTTTCCTGTTTTTGGCAAAGAAGAGGTCACATAAATGCATTGTAGTTATAAATAGTTCCTTTGAATCACGCAACCAAGAAAATGTAGAGCATGATGGGCCTGCATTTAGAATTATCTTTTATGGTACGGGACATATGCGTTATAACTGTTATATAAAATTTTACAAAACAAGAGTTTTAAATGTTAAACCCTTAGATTGTATTAGGAGAAGCGTCTTAAAATAATCACGCCTTTTGCTCATGAGACATAAAGTAATTGTAGTACATTGTACACGGGTTTGATAGTTTACGAAAGCTTCGAAAGGAAAATTCGTCTGAGACATTTCAGAGCTTGAGTGCGAATACTTAACGCCCGCGATATAAACGGGCGGTGTAAAAATGTAATGGCACGTAAAGCCCGGTATGTGCATATAGCTATCCCATTCGCCGTATGTTTCGGATTTTTTTCCTCGCAGCACGCTCTTGTTTCCTCCTTTAGTGCTATCTTTTACAGTCTCCTATCTTTCACGCCGCATAAAAAGCGTGGTCACTAAAAGGTATGTTGAATAACGTGTATAAGTATTCTGTATCCATCGCTACGTATAAGCTACGAAACAAACAGAATTTCCACAATATTATTGTATTTCATTATTTTTCAAGTCAATATTAATATAGAATTTTGATTAGAGTATATCTAAACTATTTTAAAAGTGCCAGATGCGTAAATCTTTGTAAGCAAAATGATAATAACCATTTGAATAATGCTACTGTGTGTAGCATTATTCAAATGGTTATTATACCAAATGTTCAAGAAATTATTCGCTACGGAATCTCCAAGCAAGATGGAGATTTATTTTGTCCTCTAGCCGTTGCCCGAGATAAGAATTTACTGGCAGGATCTGACACTAAGCAATCTGATTCCCAGAGATATATCGTAATTTCTGGCGTATACATATTTTAAGCAAACATGAAATTCGTAAAATTTTGCCGAATATTTTTTTTTTTGTAAACATTATTTTTAACACGAACCATTAGTGTAATTACTTTAAAGTGCGAGTCTAGACAAGTATATTTTAATTTAAAATAATGAAATCAACTATACATCCCGTGAATTTTCTGAAATACAAAACATTCATTCTATATATCGTTGATTCTATTAATATTTCCTTGAAATAGTTAAGTAGTAATAGGCCTATTACATATTTTGTTGTGTAAAACTCTTATCATATCGCTAAAAAGGTACAAACTTTCTCATCTTTTTATTCTAGAATAAGGGGCTTGATCATCAAATGTCTGCGCTGTCACAGATCTGATGACATCATCAGGTACCAACAGCTTATCGTACAGTACCACTCACGAAATTATGCCCTTCTGATTGCCTACGAACGATGTTATGCGCATGTTCAATGCTCCCCGATCCTTCCTTCTTCTCCCCCGTGTGCCAATTTTACGCCATTGTGACGCTTTCGTGATTGACGTCGTAGCGGCAGAGTTTCGTGCGTCATGCTCTAAGCTGCGAGGCACAAGGGAAGCGGTTTGATTTGACGGACGGTAAAAACTCATCGGTCAGCCTGTTCTTGGTCAGGTTTTCAACTCACTAGCTTCTGACTTTCAACCAGCGCGCTGACCACAGTCAACATGACTCTATATATAGGATAGGATACTCGTTCGATCAATTTTATTACAATCCGTGTGATTGTAATAAGCCGAGCTTACCAATAAAGCTTACAAATAAGTCATAACAATCAGTAGACAGTATTAAACGAAACATTACTCTTAATGATAAACCGCATCATAAATATTTTTAAACTTGTGAGAAGAAATCGGAGGTATCTGATTACCATCAGCATTTCTCGTGAAGTGGCAGTCAACGGTTGCAGAAGTTAAAGGATGCATTCAAATGGCGGCCGGCGCGGCGCCGCGGTCCTGTAATTGCCATGCGCGTGCGCATTACGTCGACACAACTCGTGGGAAATAGTTCGTCGACTAAAGTAAATAGTGCATAAAATATATACATAAATTTGCTTTGTTTTTAATTGAATTTTAAAATTTGCATAATATAACATATCAGACATTTTTAAAACGAGTTTCTAGGAGCTTTAATTTGACACCCTGTACGATGACATGAACAAACATTTTTTTTTTAACATTCCATTTAATCTAAGTTGAAACTTGTTTTTTGAAACTCATTTAAAGTTTACGTCTATGTTTGAATAATTACTTAATATAATTACGTAAAACTGTAATCGTCTATGTGAAATAGTCTTAGAAAATTATCTTTGTAAGATATATAGACAGACATCAAGATTTGAGTATTTTATTATTGCAATCGGGATGTGGATTAACTCTAAATTCAAGTTTTTGATAAATTTACGATGTTATTGGTACATATAACGAAATGCATAGAAACGCCGAAAACTATATTTGAACCAGAGTAACCTTCAAAAAATATTCAGAATTAATAAAACACAATAATATTTAACATAATACAATTCTACAGAAGAATGTATGGTAAAATTTGACTTGATGACGTAAAGTGGATGTCTAAAGCACTAAGTTTAGCCTCCGCGAGTCTTCACACGTTCTTGGCATTTTTACAATTCTACAGTCAGTGCGGATGCGTGTGAGTTCTCAATGAGTTGGTCTCGGTGAATGTTTGAGCAATGCGCAACATAAATATATTTTTTACAACTAGATCTACTACGTTCTTCTTCATCGAAATAATATTTTAGTTGAGAACATTGAAAGATAATGTATATAGATTGTGCTTAGTGTGTTTACATGTACATTCAATTATTTTTTTTAGAATTTCTAAGTTATTATCATGTCATGGTAATGACTCGATTTGCCTCCAACTGTAAATATTGATCATATTTGATTCTATAATTTTTTACATCATCTTGTTTACATCTTTTTTCTTCATTTTACGCACGAGTTCTTTTTACTTTTATATTTACTGCTTTTTTTCTGCTGTTTTAGTAATACATTGCTAATGAACTTTAATTCAATATAGTAGTTAAACAGTCATTTATAATTAAAAATGATTAACAAAACGTAAAATTGATTTTCAAAGACCTATCCAATGATACCCCACTTGACATATTCCGTCGACTTTCATTTTTCCTTTTTCCACAATATAGCATTTAATTGTCGCTATGTTGAATTATGATCACGGGCATGTCTTTAGTGACGACCACATTAATACAAATCATTTGACGTAAAAAAACATCATCAAAATCGGCCTATGCGTTTGGTCTTTAGAGCGCCACAAAAGAACAAACAAACGTATATACATAAATATTTATACAGGCCGATAAACACTTTACCCACCTTCGCGTCGCATAGTCAGCTAAAAGAGAATTTTGATGCAACGCGATTCTTGTTCGTTTCACGTTCAACACTACGTTCCACTTGCACATTACGAGCAATTGCACTGATACAAATCGCCGTTCATATTGAAAATACTATATAGCCAACAATAGTCCGTCACAGCCGCGCCGTACGTCACTCCGATCGGGCTACCCGGGCTGTCGCGCGGGCGTCCATCGACGCGCCGGATTCCTTTCTTCTCCGGATCGTGCCGAATAAGGCGCAGGGCGGCCGATCGTCTCCCTTTATGGCGAAGGGATCGCCTCGAGGCGTGCCCCGTAAATGGCCCTCGGCGCTAGTAGGTGGTATGAGAGCATTCGGCGCGCCCGACGTAGGTCCAGGATACGGGTGAGGAGGAAAAAACGTACATGTCTTTGTTCGTCTTCCTTGAACGGCATCAGACGTATTGCTCATTGAAATTGATTAAAATCAGGAAATACAGTACGTATCTCCGAAGTCAAAATTTTATTCAAATTCAAAATATCTTTATTTCTTAGGTAATAACATAACATTTGAAATACGTCATAAAAAAATTTAAATTCACAATTTTTTAAAATCGCCACATATTTTAATTACCACTAGTTCGTACAGCAGTTATCCCTCGAGTAATGAGTTAAAAATTGGAGGTAGCTCTTTTCAAACCAAAATTATATAGAAATAGAATCATATATAAAGCTATTACAAGAAAACAAACCTATAGGAAGTCGAGCTCCTTATGTGCATATATCCTCTAAGCCTTCAGAGCAAGTTACCCTTTAATGCAAAGTGTTTGCTTAATAAAGACTTTAAACTTGTATAAGTGTAAATTCTGTATATCCTCAGAAATCTCCTTGAACATAAAGCGATCTATATACAGAGCATATAGAACGTACAAAGCTCCCTCAATGAATTCGTGACTCTATGCAGTCGACTAACATGTAAATACAGTTTGTTTTCATTTCTAATATTGAAATTATGTTTATCGCCGCTTTTATTGAAAAAAATTCTAATTTTTTTGTAATGTACATTAAATTTTAGTAAATTAACTGTGATGCCACAGTTTAAATTCCAATTTCTTTAAACTAAGAGAAATACGAGGTACACGTCTATACTTTATATATTTTTATTTTATATTCTACACTGTATATATACTATATATGATATATTATTACGCTCAAAACGCCCGTAAATTGCGCGAACGGCCCGCTTTTGCAACACTAAAATTCTGTGATCACCCGCGGCATGTGCCCATAGCGGGATGTCATAGAACATCCAGCTACGGAAACAGTCAGAATAAACCAATCTGGTGGTTTGAATACAGGACTAATTTCTTATCTTTTCAATTGCAAATTGCAACTTTTCGCCAACCCACCGATATGAGGACCCCGTTGAAGTTTCTTGCCTTAAGTAATAAACATCCAGGAATATAGCAGTGTCAAGAAGCTCTAACTCCTCGTTTCTTATTAAAATGGTACCAGATCTATTTTTCACATTCGGAAGTGAGAATTTTAAACACTTTTTTTCTTTCTAGTGGGGTAAATTATTTACATTAAACCATTTTTCAATTTTGGAGACAGCAATGTTCACATTGTCATAGTCTAGTTGACGTATTTTAACTTTAAGTAATAAAGAGGTATCATCTACAAACAGTACTATGAATATCCTTTCGTCTATGCATACCCAACTTACTGAGATGAACTTTGGAGTGTTTGTCTCGAAGCTACAATATTAGTAAATTAAGTTGGAAACTGTACAGAGCGAGTTGCTAATAAACTACAATTAAATTTTGAATCATCGCAATTTAAATGTTTTCATGCACATACGAAATTAATTAAGGTACGTTTTTTAAATACTGGCGAATTTATATCTCGGTCGTTGACCGTGAAACTTTTTAAAGACTTATTTAAAATATCTATTTATAAAAGGTTGATATCTAACTGAATATACTATATATATATGTACACTAGCTTTTACCCACAGCTCTACCCGCGTGGACTACGATATTTAGACCGTTTTAGAAGCGTTCGTGCGTTTATTCATATTTTTCCCACACGATCATTTTAAATGACCTCTCTATTATTTAGAGATTAAACTGTATATCTGGTTCTACACAACCAAATCAGATGATACATAGCTTAGATGTTAAGTGGGATCCCAAACTACGAAACTGTGAATTTTTTATCAAAATCCGTTTAGCCGTTTTTGTGTGACGCGGCAACAAACATACAGACAAAAATTCTGAAAACAATACCTTCTCCATGAAAAAATACATATACATACCAATTTTCATAATGATCGTTCAAATAGTTTCTGAGTCTATCGATTTCATAATATACACATCCTTCTTTATATATATATATATATACAACCATTAAACATACGAGCTTTCACCCGCGACGACATAGAATAAATCCCTTCATTTTGTATAACGACCATTCAACCAATCAAGTTTTCATCGCGACCCCGAACGCCGTTGCTCTCTCCATCATGAGCCCATGAAGAAGAATCATAACCCTAGTTCTGTTCTTAAGCAGTTGTCTCACTATCGATTCTTATTCCGTCCTCGATCTCGGTTCCAATCTGAATTCTGTTTTCCATACCGCTCCTTATTCCGATTCCGGCCACGCTTTTGATTTTAATATTAATCCCACATTCGATTTCGGCCTTAGCCTCGTTCCTGATTTCGATTCCCGATTCTGTTCCCCGTCCCGTTTGTGATTTTGACTCTGCTACCGGTCAGGGTCCCGATTAGGACGAAGTCGGGATGAATGTTAGTGTCAAAATGAGATATAGGTTATATTACTCACGTGGATAGTATGGCTATATATGAATGAAAGAACTTTTAGAATGTGTAACAGCATAAATATGGTGGTGAAGCCAAGGGAAAATGTTAATAGTCCGTTTTACTCAGAAAGCTTCTCAGTAGTGAAGAAATTTTCAGTATCGGTTCAATAATACAAATAACAAGTTTGGTACAAATGCTAGTTGCTTCATGCCTGTATAAATTCTCGTAAGCAATAAGGTGAGAACGTTTTATCGCAATCGTATGAACACGCATATAATACGGAAAAACAAACAAATATGTATTAAAAAGGTTTAGCCAGTGCACACAAATATGTCTTGCGAAGCGGTAATTTCGTCTACTTCCATAAAAAGACCATCGTGGCTCGACTCCTAAATATCTTAGCGTATTGCTGACATTACGGTCATAATTTATCAAAATCGATTACGGAAGATTATAAGACATATAAATAACTCGTGTTCTTTCTCAATAAAAAGGTCATGAAATACAAAAAGGAGTTTTTAACTTTGACTTTCAGTTCCAAATATTAGCGCGTTCAAGCAAACAAAAAATAAATATTCAGGCAACTTGAAGTCATCCTCAAGAATTGAGCTAACAAATGCAAATGACTTATATCCGATTACTACTTTTTACATAAAAAAAAAAAAACCGTGTAAACGGCAAAAACATTACAGTCATGCACAAGGAAGGAGCAACGTCGGCGAAGTGTTTGGCGTTAGAATGGTGAACGAGACCGACATCAGGATCGAGACAGTCATAGCTAAATTTAAATTTATGCGCAAGGAAGCGAATGGGAAATGACAAGTTTACTATGTACTCGTAAAAGTCAATAGATGATCATAAAATTGTTATAAGTACGTATAAATATAATAATATTCTGGTGAACGATTTTCATTTAGTCAATCAGGCCAAATATAAAAATAAACCTTATTGTCACTTTTATGATGGTCTAGAAGTCTGAGGCCTGCTGTTCAAGATCATTTATTAACACAGTTTTTTTAAAGTATTGTGTTTCTAAAAGCTTTTGAAGCGATATAACACAGCCGAACAGACAAAGTACATTCAGAGATAAACGGGCGATAAATTGAAACAAATTATTAAAATATTATTCTTAACGGATCCCCTATTAATCGTTAGTCGAATACAATTAATTTCGGTCACTTCGTGTCTGATAAACTATTTCACGACAAGCGCTAACGGCCGTCCGATGCCATGACCGAGTACTTAGCGTCAGGCCAGTGACAGTCCATATACAATCCTCGTTCTGATACGGAATTCAAGCCAGATGATGAATTCAATTTAACTTTCAATAACAGTGTAAAATACCTTACATTGAATATATTTTTTTATTTTCCCCGGTCCTTTTTTTCTATTGCACAGATGAATTGCAACTCTTGATTATATTGCGATCTTGGTTCCGATTTTGATCATTGTCATTACAAATCTAATCCAAAATATATTAATTTACAAGAAATGGCGATCGGTTAAGTTACCATTTACAAGGAAATGTCCTCATAAAAGTGTGATCGCTTCTTTATTATTTCTTGGTAGTCTACGCCACGAAAAGATCGATTATTGTGACTTTAAAATTTTTACAATCTATAGACTATAATATATAAAATCTTGAAATTTATTTCACGATTCGCATTACTAAATCAGTAAGACAATATGGCGTCTTTTACGTTGTAGGAAATATCTTGAAGATGTCATGCACGTAGTTAACTATCAAACCGTGCTGGCTGTTCCTATATTAACAACAAATTCATCGGGCCGTGACACAGTCAACGACCCGATGCGGGGACAATAACTAGCAAGGTCGTAACGACGAATTCGATACATCGTAAATAATGCGATGCTTTATTTCACATCACTAGCCTTCATGGGAGCTAGTGACGTCCCAATAAATTACAGTTAAACACGTGACTCATAAGTTTCGCATACGAGCTTCTGTCTCACGGCTGATTTAGAACGTAATCATTTGCTTCATTCTAGGTTCGATTAGGTTAATGTATATAATATGATGTAGAAGTTATTTATGTCGATACAATTGAAATATTAATGGAAGACAATTGTATAAATAATAGATAATAGATAATCATACTAAGAAAATGGAACAATCGGAATGATCTTATACACTCACTATGCGATATTGAAATTCAGAATCATTTCTTTTAGTTTCAAGTAAATTTAATGAAATTGAGAAACTGGCACAGATGCGCTGGCGTCTTTATCTCTATATATTGCTTTCTTGATCTTATATTTACAATAGTCTAATGGTTTATTTTAATAATAAAGTGGAATTCAAGATTTCTCTGATTTTTGATAATGACATCATAAGTAAAAATCATAAACTTTTCCTTCTACAGTAGACTGACGACAGTGACTGGATTTCAAGCAAATGAAGTACAAATTTAATAATGAAAGTAATTTAAAAATACGTAAAGTTATAACAAATCCGAACTCCAACAGTAGTCCCACTCCCAATCTAGACCCCGAGTCTTATGCCGGTTTGATTTCAGTTTAGAGCTCGAGCTCTATTAATTATTAATTATAATAATTTTTAGGTGACGACATCGATGTCGTCACCTAAAAATTATTATTTTTGAATAAATAGTAACTTCACCAAATACGCTTCTGAAATTTTGCATTCAAATACTTTTATTATGTTCGCTGCCATAACACAAGTCGCAATTAAAAAAAAAAAATTTGAAAGCGGTTGACCCGTTGAACCACAAGAGCTGGACGACCGTCCAAACAAACAAACAAACTCACTTTCATATGTATAACATTATATACGAGCATTAGTAAAGAATGCTATTCGATTGAATTTTTTTATTCATTATCGTTTGTCGCTTAAAAATTCCGTTTATAGCGCAAGCCTGTATTACTAATCGAGTAGGAGGACAAGTGTGGTCGCCGCATTTCGACTACAGAGTTTATCGACCCACTGGATACGGGTGAACGAGACTATATTGGCAATCATAGGTGCAGTATCCCCTTAATGATCTAGAGTTTGCTGCTATTACGCGTCCGCGTACTACCGTTATTCATTCTGGGTCAATTTGAGCTTAAGCAGCTCCATTTAAAACTTTTGGCGAGACCCTAACGAATGTGATAAATTCCTTTTAATTTTTAAGTTTTTTTTTTAGGGTTAATTAATTTCGTAACTAAAACTGTTACAGCACGCTATAGCATGTCGGACGTGAATCGATGTTAGCCCGTACAATAATTATTTATTTCGTCTAATTTTTCTTTTTGTAATTATTACCGCCCACACTGCTTTTTTTATTTGTATCTACGATCAATGTAAAATCTTTTAGCAGGGCACAGATGGTATATTAAACGACAGCTGTTGTGGTAGGCCTAGGTAAGCCCTTCCCACAGTATTCATTTCAGATAGGAAACCTTGGATATAAAGCCCTCCACACTTCCAGGACTAGGGTAAGAAGAAAATACTAGATCCCTATCGCCTAGGTTGTCTAATACGGTCGAGAATCTCAGGTATTCTCGGTGTTCTCGGTCTCATCGTATACGTTTCCGTCGATTGTTAAAGCATTTTTACAACGAATATTATTATCTGTACGTCGGGTAATAAAACACGGAGCGGTAAAAGGCGGAGTTCGAACTCACGTCTTCTAGTTTGTAAGTGGACGTAATAACACTTGGCACAATCATCGCATCTATAGGAGCTAATAAACAATATGATTTATGATTTTAAATGTTGTTCTGTTTTCAGTAAAAATAAGAAAAACTTATCATAGCTTTATACGATTTTTTACATTAATTTGTGTACAAAAGACTTGAAGATATATCACAAAACAAGATCATGATAGATGTCGTAGTTAGAAATATACTTTGTCTTTTTTTTCACCATAGTATAGATACTAACAAATACATATGAAATTTTCAGAATTCTAAGGTAATCCTTCTAAGTTAGTCAGCCCTGACTTTTTTTATAGCATCTATAACGGGCAAACGGCATGCAGACCATCGGAGGGTGGATGTCTCTCTACACACTAAAATCGACAGTGCGAAGGACATCACTAGAAGTCCTACGGGAGTGTAATGGGGACAGCGTGAGTCACGCGCGCGCGCCGCCCGCCCCTCACCGCCGCGCCCCGCCACGCCATGCTTTTAAGACGTCAGTAATTTATTTAGCTCTCGTTTCGATAATGTCCTCAAACACCACTCTCTACTTGGTTACATCAAATTGATTCTATGAGAGCTCACATCGAGGAGTCTTAATCGGATCACTTCCTAAATTGTGCACGGGATAGTATGATTTTGCGGCTCGTGTTATATTATTTTAAAAATGAAATATTATTTCGTACGATAACACGCAATTCAAGTTTTTATACATTTCCGTAATACACAAAACTCGAAAGCAGTAACGGCCACAATATTGTCGTCGCGCGAAAATAGCTTTTAGGGAAAAATATTAAAATATCTCTCAAGTTCGTATTGTTCTTGTGGAGTGTATTAGTAATTCTATGCAGTAAGCTTAGGGGCTATTGTTTACTTCGCATCGATAGTGGTCAATTACGTAATATAATAAAATAGAAATAAGTAAATGTAAATATTTATTACTTTTAAATATTTTATTCTAAAAAATTGTAACAAAATTAGTCTTATATAAATATTATATACAGTATTATAGAAGTATTTTTATTATTTTTTTATATTCAGGTATTTCATATCAACAAAAAACAGTTTAGAGAAATCATATATAAAGATGCCCTTTAAATAAACTTTTTAAATTATTGATTTTAAAATATAAATACTGAAATTGTAATTGTTAAACGGAAATAAACTAAAACTTATATGAACTTATTTTTCGTCATTATCTATCTTTCGCGTATCTTTAAAATGGTAGTAAGTTTGATAATGTATCAAGGGAGATAGTTCATACCGCCAAAAAACACCTCAGAAAAATGATATTTAATAAAGATATAATAAAAGCAAATGATGAAATTTAAAATAATAAACAACTTCGAGGTTGTTTGTCTTAGTATTAACATCTTCAAAAGTGTCGATCTTATTCATTTTATATTAATTTAAAAATCGAAAAATACTTCTAGCGTTTTGTAATACACATTTTTTAATGAATTCTTTTTTTTTTGCAACTTACGCAATACCTGGTGTATTCAAGTAGTCCAGGCACACAGTTATATATCTATTTATTAAGTCAAGTGATGTTTGTATGCGAAGTGTCATGATGCATCAAACACTTCATATAACGCGCGTCATGAGCTATACCGTTGAATGCTATGAATTTGATCAAAATCGCATCATTTTAATATATAATAATAATAATTTCATAATTCTTTTTAGGAGAATTTTAAGGATTTTTCAAACACAGAGTCTAAAATTAAATTTTTTATACTTAAAAATTGTTAAAACGTCGAACGTTGATCAATCGAAAATCCCATTGAAAATGCTTAAATTAATCAAAAGGTATCGTTATCGAGAATTATAAAGAATAAATATTCAAAATAACCTTAAAATTTCTCTACTGATTGTATTCAAAATTTAAATACATTTGAGCTCAAAAAATGTATCGAATGGTGTGGCAGACTTTTCAAATCGGTCGCTTCGACCGAAAGACATATTTGGCAAAATGTAAAAATTAGGTCAGTTTTTTATATATCCAATAATTTTAAAAGAGAATGATAAACAATTTTGAACTGAAAAATAAGAGCAATAAAATTTCAGTGCTTTCCGAGCTCGAAAACAATACTGCTCAAAACAATGTGCGAACTGCGGGAGCCGTAGTCCATTTTTTTTTATTATTCATCCACCGTTTTTCGCTAAAATTTCCAAAAGCGCATGAGATAATTCTCGATCCCGCATACCTAGATCGAACGTTGATTTTCATCGCATTAACGCTACAGCGATAAAATATATTGTGTGGCTACACGTTTCCATAGGACGTTCATAAAACGGCCATAACGTCATATAAACACCTGAACCAGCGCGTATTTACGGCCGACGTAACTTTAAAAAAAAGGGGGGGGGGCGGGGCGGGGCGTTTGAGAGAGTCATAAAGTAGGCTTAAACTCGATCACGATCCGAACCACCTGAAAACGGCAGGTTTATATAAATATGTGTTAGAAGAGAATAATATAATGGAAAAGTTATTGTTTCAGAATGCCATCAGTGAATTACCACTATTCGGATTCTGATACAGATCTGTTTTAAAACAACTGTTTTGATGCGTATTCTTTTTTCGTAAAAACAACAAGTAATAATGTTAATCTGAATTGAATTAATTTACTAAACATTCGCTTTCAAATATTAAATTTTATTAGTATTTAAATAATAATTCGCTTCTTACGGACACCGCCTTAGGTTTTTGCATCGGAATCGTCTGGATACGACGACAGTCACGAGTGTACATTGAAACCCCGGTCCTGACGTTAGTTTATACTATTACGCATACCGGATCGAAAATTGATTCCATCCGTCTGAAGTACAATCTAATCCATTACAATCTCAATACCCGTAAAACGGTATGAAACGCGATGGCATCATGTACCTTATTCCTCTGTTCTGTCCCGTCCTGAAGTCCTGTTAAAGTATAGTAGAAGTCTTTATTCCTTACTAATTTTTTAAGAGATATATAAATATATGCCCACGACTGCCACAATAATTAAGTATATTACGAAGGTAACGGCTACTAAGTTATCGTATAATATTGACGATGTTAAGTAATTCGCGTAGAAACTTAATGCTAGTATCCGTGTATGTTATTTGCTTAAGTATAAAAAATTTTCAAATGAAATCATAAATTATTCAATATAATCACGAGTTTCCTTTGATGTAAATACATTTTTCTCTTTTGTATGGAATCCTATTGCTCCTCCTCTAGATGTTCTGGCACAATTTATCTTCGTGTAAAATTTGACCACAATTCGTTAAG